>JANBXA010000609.1:21440000-21699183 GCA_030556225.1 Cricetiscus sungorus | reverse complement strand
CTGCAGCATCCCCTCAGAACCAACCATTTTTAACCACCTGCCTTGTCCAAGACCTCTATGCAAGCACATCCATCATGTACCGATTTTACCTTGTGAAGTCCACATAACCTCATTTTTGCATTCCCAGAAGAATATCTGTAGCAGCTGTATTTACATTTCCTAGTGAGTTCTGTTGAATCCAGTACTCTTAGGGTCTTTCTGTACTCCCAAGTTATCTGCAGAGGCTTTTATTGCAAACAAGAACTGCCTGTGGAGTTTTTTTTAAGGTTAACAGCCAGTGTCAAACATATGAGCTTACTGAGACATTCTCACTTGCAGTCACATATGTCATTGCAAAGGCCACACTTTCAGATGCAGATCTGGATGTATTCACTGAGGAGTAATTGCTGGCCTTGTTGTTTAGTGAACTCCAAAGCACCCCACCCAGAAGAGACATTTCCATGCTTCATGACAAGAACAAACTATACTATGCCATCTTCACAATCCAGACCAATGTCTTGATGTACACTGGTCAAGGTGACTTTGTCTAATGAGCCCAAGATCATTGTCAATCAGAGCCATCTTCACACTTCCTGGCTTTGCTCCTGTCACACAGCTCTTTCACCTGTTTTCCATGGAAAATTTTTTTATCAGAAAGAACCATGCATGTACCACCTCCCCCTCCCAGGTTTAGCTCTAGAAACCCTTATAGTGAACTGGCTTTCCTAGTGATGGTCAGCACTCACATTCCAACCCTGCCAGTACCGTCTCTATACACTATATCCAAACTCCCAGTGTACATATCCAGCATTTGTTTTCAAAAGAGAGTTCCCCATCACCAAGAACACACATCCTGACTCTACAATACCAGACCTAGTTCCAGGTGTGCATATCTTGTAGAGTTTTCCTGGTGAGTTCAAAGAACTTGACTAACCTGTGCAATCTTTATATTCCAGTGCTCCACAGATGGATTCTCATATGTTCACCAAAAACAAAGCCTGCCTGTCCAATGGCCACACTCTAAGCTCCTGCTTTGGATGAATATTTACCTTACTTCTTTCTGTGATGAACATGAAACCCTTACAAGTTAATCCCAAGCTTGTACTCTGTTCTAGAACTTGTCACACAGTTCCTAGATTAGATTGATCAGTTGAAAAGGACAGAATTGAGTCCTGCTGCACCATATGCACATCCCAAATTGAGGTCTTCATATGTAATTGCATACAGTCTGCATGGCGAGCTCCAATTATCCTCACATACTAGTGTCATCTCTTTCCCATATCTAGCTATGTACACGAAACTTGGCAATGTCTTTCTCTAATTATTTCGCCTAGAAGTGCAATCACCTATGCTATCCCCATGTTGAAAGGCCCAGCTCCATACACACATATCATACCTTTTTGTTCCCTCATGATGTTTTGCAGAACCTCATCCATTACCATAATGTCCAATTCCCAAGGATAGCTTTGGTCAGGAAGCTCCTCAACTGGCTCTCCTTGGTGTTATCCCTCAATGTCACTCCCTTCGGAGCCATATCCTCATTCCAAGGCTTAGCTCCAGTTGTGAAAAAGGTTCACTGGTTTGGTTCATGCTCTCCCTTGAACTTGTTTCCCATCTGGCATGCCAGTACCACTGTCATTCTTCCTGGCTTAGCTCTGGGCATTTGAAGTCTGCATTGGTTTCTGCTGGAGGGTTCTCCCACAGTCAAGTCCACAATGCTAAATCACTTCTTTAGGACCTAGCTGTGCACAAACTGTGCACTAAATTTTCCATCGAAGCTTCCAAGAATATTGCTGACAGTAGTACCACCATAGTTTTGGGCCTAGCTCCAATTTTATAGCACATGGCCTTGCATTTCCTGGTAAATCCTTCTAGGCCCAAACTTATTTGTCACATCCCCATCCTTCCAGCCCTATGTAGCCCCTAAACCTGCTTTTCTGTTCAGTTAACCTGATCCATGTCCATGCATTCCATCTGCACACTCCATAGCCTATCTGTGAAACATTCAATGGTTTTCCTGAAGACTGTTGCCAATTGCTGACCATGAAGTCTACCTGTAAGTGTGGTATTTATACCTAGTGAGACTCTATGGGTGGAAACGGATTTTTTCATTGCAGACAGTTGTCAATTCGATACAGTTTCTTGGTTAGGGTTAGAAGATCATGTTCACTTCTCCTCTCAGTCATGTGTCCTCATTTCCATGAACACAAGTAGGCCCTGTTCATGTTGTCAATTTCTGTGAGTTTAATTGTGCATCAATCCAGTTGTGTCTGGAAGACAGTTTTACTTGGTGTCCTCCATTCCACCGGCTCTTACAGTCTTTCTGCCTCCTTTACCCCATATGTCCATGATCCTTGAGTGGAGGGTTTTAATGACCACTTCCCATTTAGAACTGAGTGTTGCAAGGTCTCCCACTGTTTACACATTGTTCAGTAGTGGGTTGCTAAAAATTCTTAATACAGAGAATTAAAAGGATGCTTCTCTGATGATGGCTGAGTGAGACAATGATCTATTGGGATGAACAGCAGGATGTCATTACATGTCAGTTTACTGATTGTTTTTCCTTAAGCACTACAGTAGTATTTGTTTATCCCTTAGGTGCCAGTCCTATTTTCACATTCTGGGCCACCTGAACAATGACAGTCATGTGTTCTATCCCATGTTTTAAGTCCAGTCAGATAGTGATAGGTCACTGTAGTAAATCCTTGGGTTTGAACTTGAATTTGTAGTTATCCTTCTCCTTTGGTAGTATGCAGAGTACCTTGCAGTACTACTGACTCTAGTCAGGAGAAATGTAGGGTCCACTTAGGTACATGCAAATGAGACACTTAAGTGTTGTCTTCAACATCAGAGCTTTACTATCCATATTTGGAGAGGAAACAATAGCCTTGGTAATAGCTTGAGTTGTTCAGAGAGTTTCCATAGGGCCCACATGGTTGAAAAATTAATTATGTATAATCCATTTCTGGAATTGTAAGCCTCAAATGATGACAGAAGAATTTTAGTGGGGCATTGTCTCTCCAGGTACTTGTTGACTCATTTTTATTATTTTCATATATGTATACAGTTTCAGAAGTTTCCACATGATCCCTTGAGTGTTGCAATGAATTTCCTAGATCAATATAGCAGTGGTCAACTTACTGTACCACCCCACACTCCAAGACTTAATTCTCTATATCGTTTTCCCACATCTGTTAGTCTGAATATGCTTTCTATATCATCACTTGTCAACATAAACTTTAACTCTGTTGTATAGCTTATATTCCCAGCACTGGCTTTCTCAGCTGAATATATCACAAGCAAGCCCATAACACTGTCTCTTTCAGGCCTGCTGCGGTATATGAAAAGCATGAACTTGTTTTGCCTTGAAAGCTCCCTAGGTGCATGCACAAGCACACACACACACACACACACACACACACACACACACACACACACCAACAACAACAACAGCAACAGCAACAACAACAACAACAACAAGAAGAAGAAACACACACAGCTTCACCTGTGATGACATTACACATACTTATACCTAGGTCTAGACAGCCAGAGTTTTCACATGGTTTACTTGATAAGCAATGTTGAATTTCACTTTTCAATACCACCTTCATGCTTCTAGGTATATCTATTCTCACAAAATGTAGGAACCATCTTTCCCTGGTGAGTCCTTGAACTCAGCTGTTCTTTACATTCTCTATACTCTACTGCCTAGTCTCAGCTACATATCATGAACAGACATAGCCTAGTATGCATGCCAGAGCCTTGCCTACCAGCACCATATCTAACCTCTCCAGAATGGGTAAGGTCACACAGCTCCTCAACTGGATTTTCATCATGAATTGTAAAGTATCAAATCCATCTGCCCCATGTCCACACTTTAAGCCCTAAGCCCTAACCCTCATGCACAGATCTTTTTTTTGCATTTTTACTTTTGACTTCATTCTACTTCCAATCACAGTTCCTCCTCCCACCCATCCTCCAACCCACCTCACTTCCTCCCATCCTCCTTCATCTCCTCCCTAGCCCACTCCCAGTTTATTCTTCCCCATGTGTAAGGGTTCCCATGAGAACTCAGCATAGTCTTGCAGAATAGGTTGCTGCCCTTCTCCCATGTATTATGACTGAGCTTGGCACACCACTATAGGGAATAGGCTCCAACAAGCTAGCTTACGTACCAGGCTTGTATCATGTTTCTACTCCTAGGAGACCTAGGATAGTCCAAGCTTCACAACTATCTCCCACATATAGAGGGCCTTGTACAGTCTCCTGGAGTCTCCACAGTCATAGTTCTAGAGTTCATGTGTTTCTACAAGGTTGGTTATGCTGTTTCTAAAGTTTTTTTCCATTATGATCTTGACCTCCATTGCTCATCTGTTTTCTTATCCCTCTCTTGGCTTGGATTCCTGGAGCTTGGCCTGGTTCTTGGGTGTGATTCTCTGAGTCTGGTTCCATCAATCGCTGGATGTGTGCTCTATGGTGACAGTTGGGGTGTTCATCAATCTTACAGAGTTAGGGAAGTTCAGGCATCCTATCTACTATTGTTAGGAGTTTTAGTTGGAGTCCTCCTCATGGATTCTGTGGAGTTATGCTAGCACTAGGTTTCTCCCTAAGCCTATAGTGGCACTGTCTATGAAAATATCTTTTCACTACTCTTTTAATGCATCCATCCATGCATAGGCCATCTCACTCTCCTGTTCTCGTTCAACCTTCCTTTCCCCTTACTACTCCACCTCCCCCAGTTTCTTCTGTCATGCAGGTCTTTCACTTGCTTGGTTAGATTTAGCCCAAGATATTTTATATTATTTGTGGCTATTGTAAAGTGTGATACTTCTCTAATTTCTTTCTTAGCTCCTTTGTCATTTAGCTTCTTTATCATTTGTATAGGAAGAGTGCTGTGGTTTTTTTGTTTTTTTTGTTTTTTTTTTTTTTTTTGAGTTCACCTTGTATCCAACCACTTTACTAAAGGTGCTTTTCAGCTGTAGGAGTTCCCTGCAGTATTTTTTCAGGTCACTTATGTATACTATCCTATCATCTGCAAATAGTGAAAGTTTCAGTTCTTCCTTTCCAATTTCTTTTGCTGTCTATTGCTCTAGGTTAAACTTTGAACACTAAATTGAATAAATATGTAGAGAGTGGGCAGCCTTGTCTTATTCCTGATTTTAGTGGAATCACATTGAGTTTCTCTCCGTTTAATTTGATGTTAGCAGGTGCCTTGCTGTGTTTTGCCTTTATTATGTTTAGTTTTGTCCTTGTATCCATGATTTTCTCAAGACATTTACCAGGGAAGTGTAGTGAATTTTGTCGAGTGCTTTTTCAGCATCTAATGGGATGATCATGTGTTTTTTTTCTTTCAGTTTGTTTATACAATAGATGACATTGACAGATTTTTGCATGTTGAACTGTAACTTTATCTGTCAGATAAAGCAAGATTAATCATGATGGTTGGCATTTTTTTGTGTTCTTGGATTCTGTTTGCCAGTATTTAATTGAGTATTACTTAATAAAATGCACAACAGAGATTGGTCTGTAATTTTATTTCTTAGTTGCTCTTTGTGTGGTTTTGGTATCAAGGTAATGGTATCATCATAAAAAAAGAGTTTTGCTATGTTCCTTCCATTACTATTGTGTGGAATAATTTGGTGGGTATTCAAATTAGCTCGCTTTGATATTCTAATAGAATTCTGTGATGAAACCATAAGGTCTGAGCTCTCTTTGGTTAAGAGACTTTTGATGACTGCTTCTATTTCCATAGAAGTTATATGTCCATTTAAATTGTTTATCTGGTGTTGATTTAATTTTGCTATGGGATACCTATCCAGAAAATTGTTCATTTCTTTTAGATTTTCCAATTTTATGGAGTACAGTTTTTCACAGTACTACCTGATTATTCTCTGGATTTCCTCAATGACTGTTGTTAGGAAATTCTTTCTTTTTAATTTTGGTTAGCTTGGATAAGTGTTTGTCTATCTCTTATATTTTCTTGAAGAACCAACTCTTTGTATTGTTGTATTGTTCTCTTTGCTACTATTTTATTTATTTCAGCCCTCATCTAGCTTCTTTTTATTCTAAAGATTTCAAGTGTGCTGTTCAGTCAGTTATGTGAGATTTCTCCTATTCATTTATGTAGGCCATAATGCTATGATCTTTCCTCTTAGCACTGTCTTCATAGTATCCCATACTGTTGGGCAATATTTTTATTGAATTCTAGGATGTCTTTAATTTCTTTACTTCTTTCTTGACCCACACGTGATACAATTGAACATCCTTAACAGAGAAATGAAAATCAATATAACTTTGAAATACCATCATATACCTGTCAGAATGTCTAAAAACAAAAACACCAAAGACAGTTTATGCTGGAGAGGATGCTGAGAAAGACCAACACTCCTCTACTGCGGAGAACTGTGAAAACATGTACAGATACTTGGAAAAAAGTATGGCAGTTTCTCAGGAAACTGGGCATCTATCTACTCCAAGAACCAGCAGTACCACTCTTCAGCATATACCCAAAGGATGCAAAATCATACCAGCCTCTATGGCTGTTGCTAGCTTTGTATTCTGATCTTGAGGCAAGCTTTTTTGTTGTTGTTGTTATCATAAACAAAATAGCACTACACCATTCTCTATAGTGAGAAGCCTTGTTCAGTCTTGATGAAGCAGGTAGGGACTTGGTCCTGTCTCAACTTGACATGCTAGTCTTAGTTGACTCCCCATGGGAGGTCTTACTCTCTCTGTGGAGTGGGAAGGTAGTGGGGTGCATAGTTGAGAAGGAGCTGGAGGAGAGGATTGTGGAACACTGGTTGGTATGTTAAATGATTAAGCAATTACTAAAGACTCTGACCAACCTCCCGAAAACAAACAAACAAACAAACAAACACCTTCAGGCCCTGATGAATTCACAATAACAATCTATCATACTTTCAGTGAAGTTTCATAATGAAAACTTAACAAACTATTCAAATTAATTGGAAGGAAAAGAATCAGTATTATGCTCCTCTGTAAGCCAGTAATACTCTAATACCAAATCCAGTTGGTGAAACAAAAAAAAGGAAAACTACAGGCCTATATCCATGATGAACACAGGTAGAAATATTCTCAGTAAAATATTTGCAAAACCAACAAAGACATCACATATCATTACCAAATTGGCTTTATGTCAGTTTCTAAGACATCTGGTATTTCTTTAGTTAGTTATCTTTTATTGAAAAATTGGCATACAATATATTTTGATCATATTTTCCTATTCCCAGTTTCTCACAGATTCTTCCAACCTCCCCGTCCTGCTTACTTTTTGTTCTTTCTCTTTCTTTATTTAAAAATAAACAAACAACACATAAAATCTTTCCTCAAACACAGAAATAGGAAGTGAACTACCTAAGACCAAAGACTGTAATTTAAAAAAATTGCTCAAACAAAGAAAAATGGGAGAGATCATCAAAATACCACTGAGTTACTTTTGTGTTGGTTAATTTGTCTGCACATTGGGCTTGCCTTAAAGTAGATTAATAAACACAGTAAGACTCCATTGGAGAAAAAGAGTTTTTCTAAGTCAGTGGGTATGAATTGCATAGTTCCTGCATATTGAGTAGGAGCATATGTTTACTTCCCACCATTAGTACTGCAATCCCATTTACTTGACATGCCTTGTGTATGCAGCCAAAGTAGGTGTGAATTAGTCCTGTGAGTTTGGAAGGCAGCACGTCCTTGGAGTTTATCTGTCATGTAAATCTGCCTTTCAACAGCTGACCCAATCAAGTGGGAGCACATTGACCCCAGTCTGACAGCCAGGAACCAGCATAGGACCAAACCAGGCACCCTGAATGTGGGTGTCATTTGGGAAGCCTGGGCAACCACGGGGGACTCTGGCAGTGGAACTAGTTATGCTTAGAGCATGATTGGGTTTTGGGAGCTTATTCCCTGTGGATGGATACTCTGTCAGCACAGATACATGGGGGAGGGACTGGGTCCTGTACCAAATAATGTGATAGACTGTAGCATGTATGTTTCCGCCAGCCCGTCAGCCCGCCTGTCTGGGCCCTCAGCTGGGCCAGCCCCAAGTAACACTCTGAGACTCTGTATTTGATACAATCCTGTTGGCCAGTTACCATTATGGGCTAGCTCTGTCTTAATTGTTAACCCATTTCTACTTATCAAATTATTTCCACGTGGTCGTCTTATCTGGGAGCAGCAGCAGGCGTCCTGCTTCCTCCCAGGGCTACATCTCGACTCCTCCCTACTACTTCCTCTTTCCTCCTCCTGGTCGCCTAGCCCCGCATATCTTGTTTCCTATTGGCCACAGGGCTTTATTAACCAGTATGAGAAACATATATACAGAATAACATCTCCCATCAATAGACTTTAATGATCCCCCATGGCATGACTCGCCCTTCCTGGGGAGTGGATGGTTAGTGGGTTGGGGGGTTGGTGGGGGGCATAGGAGGACAGAAGGTTGAGAAAACTGCGATTGGTATGTAACATAAGATTTATCTAATTTAAATAATAATAAAAAAGAAAACGAAAGATATCAAATCTTTCTGTCCTCTTTTTTGGGTTGAGCTCTGAGCCTTGAGGGCACGTATGTGATGAATACATCCCATTTATGGTTCAGAGATCCAAGGTCTTTCCCTCTTCACATTACCCTGTTGTGGCACTCTAGGTTAATTAACATCTCCTCCAAGAAGAAACTTCTGTGAAGTAGATTAAGTGAATTATTAAGTAAATTATATATTCTCAATATAGCAGAATATTATTAGGAGTCACATCACTGTTAAGTTTCATTTAGCAATATAATGGTATTTGGTTTTTCCATAGGCTGATGGAACAGGTTCTTGGCCACTTCATCAGTGTTAATTATGTGTTACATCTCCTGGTAGGGCCCTTAAATTCAAACATGAAATGATTGGTTGTTCCCAGAAGGTTGTGAAAAGTCACTGGTATCAGTTGCAAGGTTTCAAGATGGGTCCCTGATTACCATCCTATTCTGTTAGGGTTCCAGTATCATGAGCATTTCTTGTTAAGAGTGAAGCTTCTACTTACTACTTCAAATTCATCATGTTTGATGTGATATGTAAGTGTTGCCTTGAGTAATTGGGTCCTGAGCTTGGTTTGTGGGGAGTCAACAATAGACATGATGATACTAGCTTTTGATGTTTGTGGGTTTCTGTGGTACCTCTTAAGCCTAAGAACCCAAAATTGGTAACCCAATCCTAACACTTAAGGTTTTAATGCATGTGGTTTTTGATCTTTATCTATTTTAGGTACTAACCCTCTAGCAGATGTATAATTGGTAAAGATCTTTTCCTTGTTATAGAGAATATTTTTCAGCTTCATGAGGTCCCATTTATTAATTGTTGATCTTAGTGCCTGTGCTAACACTTCTCTGTTCATATAGATTCCTTTCCTGTTCCCACAAGTTCAAGTTTGTTAACAGTTTTGGCATACATTAGATTCATGGTATCTTGTCTTATGTTGAGATGTTTTCTCCATTTTCATTGAGTTTTGGGCAAGGTGATAAACATGCATCTCTGTGCACTCTTCCACATGCAGCTCTCCTGTGTGGTCAAAAATTTGTTTGAAAATGTTTTCTTTTATCTAGTGTATAGTTTTGGCTCATTGTGAAAATTCAGGTATCTATAGTTTCTATAGTCTCGTGCCTGAGTTTTCAATTTGATTTCCTTGATGCCTATTTTCACACCAATTCCATGGTGTTTTTATTATAAAGCTTTATAGTACAGCATCACAGTTGGGATGACTATTCCTTCAGCATTTCTTTTATTTTTCAGGCATAGCTTATGCTATACAGATCTTGTGTGTTTCCATTAGAAGCTGAAAATTGTTTTACAATTTCTGTTAATTTGTTGAAGCTTTGATGGTGGTTGTATTGAATTTATAGATTCCCTTTGGTAAGATGAACATTTTCATAATACCAAACCCAACAATCTGTAATTTATGAAATAACCACCCACTTACAAATCCTTGTATTGATTCTTTCCTTTAGTCCTTTCATGATTAACTGCACCACAGAAAATATAAATCACCTTGTTCAACCTTCCCTTTACCTTCAGCTGTGGCTTAAACATCAGTAGCTGTATTCTATGTACTATTCTTTTTGTAGTTCTAGGAACATGGGATGGGACCATGTTTGACTCTGAAAATTGTATTATGTTCACTTGCAGCCACTTTAATCTGGCTTTCACTGGTAAGATGGCATGGGTCATTCTAGCTTTGCTTCTTTTTTGATCCCAGCTGAAGATCAGTCTTTACATTGGGATGTTACAGTGACCAACTTGATTAAGATGGCATAAGAACAAAGTGCATCCAGGACATATTAATAGCAGGGTCAAGGTGATACTCAAAATCCTTTCTCTTACAACGCATCACTGGCAGACTTGAGAAATGTCTGTTTAGATGAAATCAGAATTTCAATACCCAACCCATTATTTAATATCAATACATCCCTGTAGGCTAATTCTGTTATTGGGAGTTGAAAAGGCATAGATGGTTAGTGAATTTTTTGGTTTATGGGCCATCATCATCATATAGTCAATAATGTCCTAGTTTGCATTTCTGTAGCTGTGATAAACACAATGATCAAAACAGGGGGAGCTCAAAGACTCCAGTCTGATTGCTGGGAACCATGATAGGACTGATCTAGACCCTGAATGTGGGTGTTCGTTAGGAGGCCTTGGCAGTCTATGGGGCCTCTGGTAGTGAAACAGTTTTTATCCCTTGTACACGAATGGTCTTTGGGAGCCCATTCCACATAGAGGGATATTTTCTTAGCCTAGAGAAGGCAAAGCAGTGGAAACTACTCTAGGCAAACTTGATTCCCTGTAAACCTTCCTGGACTGAACCTTACTCTTCCATTGTACAGAAGTTCTGCGCATTCCCTTTTCACTAGGAAAGGAACTCATTTTTTATTTTTCAATTATTTTTAAGTTAATTTAAAAACAATCTTATTTTATATACCAATCTCTGTCTCTCTCCCTCCCTAATACATGATCTCCCCATCCCACTCCATCCACTCCTCAAGGAGGGTAAAGACTACCATGGGGAATCCTTAAAGTCTGTGACATTATTTGGAGCAGGGCCTAGGCCCTCCCCACTGTATCTAGCCTGAGACAGTATCCCTCCATAGGGAATAGGGCTCCCAAAGCCCATGCTTGCACTAGGGATAAATAATGATTCTACTGCCAGAGGCCTCATGGACTGCCCAAGCTCCCAACTGACATCACATTAAGGGTACCTGATTAGGTCTTGAGCTGGTTACATAGTTGTCAGTCTGGGGTCTGTGAGCCTCCATTTGCTCAGGTCAGCTGTTTCTGTGGGTTTCTGCAGCCTAGTCTTGACCCTTTTGCTCATCACTCCTGCCTCTCTACTACTGGATTCCAGCAGTTCTCCTCGGTGTTTAGCTGTGAATCTCTACTTCTGTTTCCACCATGTAATGAATGAAGGCTCTAGGATGGAATTTAAAGTAGACATTAGTCTCATTATAGCGGAAGGGTATTTAAAGTAGCCTATCACTATTGCTTAGATTCTTAGTTCAGATAATCCTAGTGGATTCCTAGAGATTTCTCTAGTGTCAGGTTTCTTGTTAAATCCATAAAAGCTCCCTCTAATAAGGTATCTCTTTCTTTGTACTTCTTCTCTGTTTGTCCTCCAACTTGATCTTTTCGATCTCTCATGTTCTCCTCCTCAATCCTTATCCCCTTCTCTCTCCTCCCTCTCTTTCCAACTCCCCATGCTCCCAATTTACTCGGGAAATCTTGTTTCTTTCCCCTTCCTGGAGTGGTGGTGGGTCAGGTCCAAGTTTACTGTCCCCCTTGTTTCCTAGATTCTCTGGGATTATGGCTTGTAGGCCTCTTAAACATTGTGTAATGTCTAATATCCAATTGTGAGTGAGTACATACCACATTTTTCTTTCTGGGTCTGGGTTACCTCACTTAGGATGGAGAAACTCATTTTTGGACAGATCATCATGGGAAATTTTTGAAACACATAAGGCAGTGGTTTTTGCCATGGATGCTTCCAGATCCAGTAGGCAATCTTCAGATAAGTGTGTAGAGAGGTAGGCCAGTAGGTCCCTCCAGTCCTTACTCCTCTCCTCTGCTAAACCTTCAAATCAGAGGTATTTATGGTTTCTAAGACTATTGATATTAACCATGTTAAATTATTTTTCATACTAATATGATTTGTGAGCTTTCTGCTTTGGGCTTTACTGTATATATGACCAATAAGTTATACAGTATATATAACAGATGAGTTATAATGAAATGTGTAAAAGAAACCAATATCTTCTCCATTTGTATTTCTCTGCTCACTTTATTCATCTGGTTCATTTTACATCGGTCGTCTGGAGTTTGTTCTCACGTTTTGAGCATTGATAAATAAAATGTATTGTTAAATAAAATTGCATTAATTTACAATTTTCTGCTAATTGCTAGACAGTCATAAAGCACAAAGTAGAAATGGAGACTTCTTTGTAACTGAAACAATATACCCCAGAGGTACTACAAAATAGATTTTCAATATAGAATCTGATTTAATGTCTCAGATACTAATGGAAGTCTAGGTGGGTCCAAATGCTAGAAGGAAAGGAAGACACTGTTCCTGTTTCATACAACATCTGTTTTGTACTGTGGAATTCCATGTTTAAAAGAACTCTTCTTTCTAATGACTCTTATAAGTTATAGGGACTACTTGTTATATGGCTATCATCCTTAGTGATTCAGATTGGCCTCAAGAGACAAATGTTATATGTTTTCTCTAGCATGTGGATGCTAGAGTTTAAACTGATATATGTGTGCTTAAATCAAATAACCATAGTGGTAATCTAGTAAGGGAACAAAGGGAAAGAGAAGACCATCCAAAAAAGGGTAATACAGTTTCAGGTTATAAAATGAGAAAGAGGAATCTATGATAGGAGGGGAAGGGGAATACAGGGTAATGCAAGAATATCACAAGGTACAAACAACACTAAAGGCCTTTTGGGAAATCTTATGGAAAACTAATAATGTAGAAGCTTCTCAAAAATGAACATTTATGAAAGGAATTAAAATGGAGTCACAAAATAATGGGGGAGACCATATACCCACTAGACATTCTATGCCACCAAGAAAATCCCCAGTTGAATATGGAGAAATTGAGCTAATGCCTAAATACAATATCTACCCTACTGAGTAGTATTCATGACACTACTGGAAGTTTTTCAAAACATTTTTCATGTACTCATTTATTAAGAAATAGAGTACAACAATCAATTAATAGCATTTGTATTCATTATAATCTAGAGGTCATTTAAAATATATTTAAAGTATATAGGAGGATGTACGTAGATTGTTTTACATGAAGGACTTGAATGTTCAGGGATCTTTTCACTTACGAAGAACCCTATAATCGATTCCCTTTGGATGCCAACTGATGACTACACACACACACACACACACACACACACACACACACACACACACACTCACACACATCACATGATTTTAACAGTATTCAGTATTGTCAAATTTATATGAGAATCAAGCACAAGCAGCGAAAGACTATTCCAATTTCTGTGTCTATTACTACAATTGCCAGTTTGATATTTATGTACTTACTTTTTATTCTTTTGGAGAAGATATTATGAATTTGACATTGGATTTTTCCAGTTAAACTCTCTCTCTGTCTCTTCTTCTCTCTCTCTCTGTCTCTGTCTCTCTGTCTCTCTGTCTCTCTGACTCTCTCTCTCTCTCTCTCTCTCTCTCTCTCTATCTCTATCTCTCTCTCTCTGTCTCTCTCTCCTATCCATGAATGATTTCTGACCTCAAAATGATTCAGGAATTTTCCAAAATGTTTTATGTGTTTAATTGTGGCACTTTTTCCTCTTTTGTTTATTTCCATCCCTTTCTTATTTCTCCTTTCTCCTCTCCTCTTCTATCTCCTCCTTTCACTCCTTATCTCCATTTTTGCAGGGATAATAAAAATAAATGAGGAAGCAAATGAGACCAAGACATCTGAAAAGCAAGCAATAAGGTGTTACATGGCTGACAGGAAGGAAGGAAGGAAACATCATTTTGAATACTACTTAAGGACACAATATTCTTCTTTAAACGTTGACTACTCTCCTTAAGAATCATTCCTCTTGGAGCCATTATAGGTTTGAAGAGAAGAATGACTCTAGGGAAATGTCCAGACACCTACAATTCTGACCCCAACTAACAATTTGAACAACAGTGGAAAGGCTACCATAAATACCCTTCTCTGATAATGAGATTGATAACTAGCTTATCCACCATCATAGAGCCCTCATCTAGTAGCTGATGGAAACAGAATCAGACATTCACAGCTAAACTCTGAGCTTAACTGGAATCCAGATGCAGAGAGGAGGACAAGACCAGGCTATAGAAACTCCCAGAGACAGCTGATCTGAACAAGCATTGAACTGACTCAGACCCCCTGAACATGGGTCTCAGTTAGAAGGCCTGGGCAGTCTAAGGGACCTCTAACAGTGGAACCAGGATGTATCCCTGGTGCACAAAAGGATTTTGGGAGCATATTCCCCATGGAGGGATACTCCCTTAACCTAGAGGCAGGAGGGAAGCCCTAGTCCCTACTCCAAATGACATTATAGAGAGATTTTGATGATGCTTCCTGGAAGGCATCACCTTTCCTTTGGAGTCGGGTGGGGGGGAAAGTGGGATGGGAGCGGAGTCGGTGGGAGCATGGGAGAGAGGGAGGGAGGGAGGGAGAGTGGACTGGGATCAATATATAAAATAAGAAAAATAAGTAAATAAAAATGATAAAAAACATTCCTCTCAGTGGAGAGAATGCTCAATGGACAGAAGAGTTGCTCTGTAATTGTCTCAGGTTTTTATTGCTGTCAGCCACAAATAATGTAACATGCCTGGTGCCATTTGAGAAGGCACAGCGGTGGGCTGCTACATGTCATCTTCAAGGTTAGGGATCAAGGAAAGACATGAGAGCTCAAGAAAAATACATCTTTGGTTCAAGTGTGTTCATGAGGATGAACTTAAACTTCTATAAACATCCTTCCACAATTCCCACAATGGATTCCTTTCAAATGTTATTTTAGTTGTGCTACAACATGTCCATTTACAGTGTCCCACAGGAACAGAGATATCCATAAATATATTTAATAAAAATAAAAAGAAAATGAAGAGAAGGAGCATATACCACAAGCATGAAGAGAGAAAGCACTACATACAGAATCATGAATAAAGTTCATAAAAAATGTCTTTTACCCCTCAAGGACATTTCTAATAAAACCCCTCTTTAAAAAACAAAAGTTTACAAACAGAACACATAAAACCCTAGGAACAAATTAAACAGAGAATGAAAGAAAAAATAACAGGGTTAAATTCTAAAAAGAAGTTGAGAAGGGTTGAGATGTAGCATCAAATAGGACCCAGTCCCCACAGAGAGAAGGGGGAAAACACAAATGTTCAGTTGGTTCCAGGAGCCAGAGGAAGCCATCTGCTGCACACAATAACGCAAGTAAGGCTGGTTAGGAAGAATCCACATCGTGGATATTGATAAAGCTCCCTCAAGCCTCAAGAATTCCTTACAGAAAAAGCTAGTTAGGAAATCAGGGGAAAGATTCACTCCCTACAGAATAATGTGTGCTGACAAGCAGATAGGAGAGAAACATTTGTAATGTCTAAGGAGAATAGTCCTCTAAGTATCTTTTAACCGACTAAACTGAGCTACATGTTCAGAGCATTTAAAAGCAAACAAATTGGGAACATAGGGAGAGGGAGATAGGACAAAGAGGAGTGGGAGAGTAGGGCATGAGGAAGAGGGAAGATTGAGTCAGAGGACAGCAAGAAAAGACATACCATAATAGAGGGAGCCATTATAAGTTTTAAGAGAAACCCAGCACTAAGGAAATGTCCAGTGATCTACAAGGATGACCCCAACTAACAATCTGAGCAATAGGGAGAGGCTATCTTAAATGCCCTTCCCCAACAGTGAAATTGATGACTACCTTATATGCCATCCTAGAGCCTTCATCTAGTAGCTGATGGAAGCAGAAGCAGACATGGAATAAGAAAAAGGGGGTATGTTCAAAAAAAACAAGCAACATATTTCACCACTAAATTCATTTAAACATAAAAAGGATTATGAAGCACTCAAATTTATGGCCTAATAGTGTAAAATAGAGAAAATGTCAAAGTATTGTGATCTGACACAGAGATATAGATAAGGAAAGTATAACTGGGTTAACTCTGTCTTTCAGACAAGAAATAGACAGCATCTAGAGTTTACCCAAAATGATTTTATTCACTTAAACTTTAGTAAAAGAAACAAGAAAAAAAACACAGGCTCATCTAGATTCAATTCATGCATGAAACTACTGGAAGTTACATTACATGATACCAGAAGAGGGGTGTAATTGTAAATATCAATGAATGCAAAACCTGAGAACTGCAGCAGTGGTCTGTCTGGAACCTACACTGTAGTAATACTGTAGAAAAGCTATAAGAGTAACCAAGCACATTTTGATTGGTTTTAGGGTCCACTCTGTGAGATGGAATCCATAGAAACCATTGCTGAAGTGTAAAGGAACCTGAGGTTAGATAGGTCATGGAAAAACTCCTATAAAGGGAACATTGAAATAAAATCACTCCTAAAGTAATACTGCTATTCCCCTAGATTAGAGCCTTAAAACACACATACCATAGACGCTTCTTCCTGCAGCTGACTCACAGTACTCCTAAAGGAATACTGCTATTCCCATAGATTAGAGCCTTACAACACACATACCATAGACGCTTCTTCCTGCAGCTGACTCACAATTGGGCCATGTGCAATTTGTGAAAGACGATGAAGTACTCAGTCCTCAATGGGACATGTTCATCAAATCCCTCCCCTCAAGACTTAGGGATCTGTATAGTAGAGGAGTGGGAAAGATTGTAGGAGTGTGGATGACTCTTAGGAAATAGTGTCCTTGAGAAAGAACACTACTAACACCATAGAAGATCTCAAGCTGATGGAAACAGAAGCAGATAGCCACAGCTAAACCCTGAGCCAAACTGGAATCCAGATTCAGAGAGGGAGGACAAGACCAGGCTACAGAAACCCACAGAGACAGCTTACCTGAAAAAGCAGGAGCTAATGGGCCCCCAGATTGATAGCTGGGAAACCAACATTGGACTGACTCAGACCCCTTGAACATGGGTCTCAGTTAGAAGGCCTGGGCAATCTAAGGGACATCTGACAATGGAACCAGTATGTATCACAGGTGCACAAAAATACTTTGGGTGCATATTCCCCATGGAGGGATACTCCCTTACCCTATAGGCATGAGGGAGGGACTAGTCCCTATTCAAAATGACTTGACAGATTTTGTTGACCTCTCCTAGAAGACATCACATTCCCTGTGCAGTGGGGGTGGGAATGGGATTGGAGGGTGGTCAGGGAGCATGGGAAGGAGGGAGAGAAAGAGGAAGGGAGTGAGGGGGAGGGAAACTGGGATGTATATGTAAAATAAGAAGAGGAAGAAGAAGGAGGAGGAGGAGCAGGAGGAGGAGGAGGAGGAGGAGGAGGAGGAGCAAGAAATCAGAGTCACTTTAAAAGCACACACAAGAACCATACTGCTTTAAACCAGACTACATCCCAGTACTGTAACAGTGTAAGAGACACAAAGAATCATCACTAACCAAGAAGCTATTTTTAACTGATACTTGCTGGGAAAAAGAAAACCAGTTTTGTTCAATGGCATATTCCTGCACATATTCATTACTTTCCAGCACAGAACCCATGACCATCAACAGTTAGCCAATGAAAAACTCATGCTATGTGTTGGTTTTGCATTTTTATCTCTCTATGTTTTTTCAGACAGATAGATAGATATAGATAGATAGATAGAGAGTGTTACAAAGACAAAGAGAGAGAGGCAGAGAGAGACAGACAGAGAGAGAGACAGAGAGAGAGAGAGAGACAGACTGAGAGAGAGAGAGAGAGAGAGAGAGAGAGAGAGAGAGAGAGAGAGAGTAGAAGTATGGGTTGTTAGAGATGAGGGAAACAGAAGAAATCCAAGAAGTCTTGAAGGAGAAATTTTTGATCAAATTAGTATATATGAGGAAACATTTTAAATTATATATAATTATTCCTTTAAAACTTTTCACTCATGACAGTTTCATTCACTACAGTGGTCCTTCAAGACTCTGTGTCCTGACAGTGGCTCATAGCTCATAATGTGCCGTTGAACTCTGGTAGCCAAGGAAACATGAGAACTTCTAGAATCATTATAGTTGGCAGACACTAACAAGACACAAAGAGGCAAGTATTTTATATGTTTCATGTCCTTTTTATTATTCCCTTTCAATTTCCATAGCCAATGGGTCCCCTGACATATGACTAGGCTATTTCTTGAAATATTTTCAATCTGAGTATACTATCTTCATGGCACCATAAGTGCTGTATGTTATATATGTGAGGGTTCTGGAGTCTGCACTAACTACTGTACCTGTGTAGTTTCCTGAAGTTGAGCATGTGAATTAAATTCTCTGTGTTAACTTCTTATCCATAAAATGGGGATAGTGATTGTGTAAATATAATTGGAGGTACAGGAACACCAGATGAGCTAATATCCCTGACGTGTATACATGAGGTTCCAATGAAACAAAATAGAAGAGAGGAAAGGATAGGTGTGTCAACCAGGCATTGGTCATTGAGACACTGTTGTGTGCTACCATATCTAATGAAAGAACCTCAGAAAGAGGACCTTCATGCTCAGAATCAAGAAATCCCCAAATCACTCTTGAGAAGTGGTCTTGATGCAAACAGCATGAAGACTTTTTTATTTCAAGTGCATTGGTGTCCACAGTCATATGGCAAGCAGCAGTAGAGGACGGAAGACACTGAGGCAGAATAGAGACAGCTTTTATAGGGTTTATAACAAAGCCCACGCATAGCCAACCAGTCATCCCAAAGCATCATGATCCTGCGTGGTGGGGGCCAATCAACTTAAACCATTTTACAGTTTTTAGACCAATCATTTTAAATCATCCAAGCCTGTGCTTTATAGACCAATCAGTTTTCTATAGCCCCAGAGGTCTACATTTGCACGGGCTCCTGTGTGGGGTGACAAATGGAAGTCAGGATGGGTCACTGGGGCAGGGGTTTCACAAGCAGTTTACCGAAGTCAGATAAGTGGTTAGTCAGTTCATTTCCCGTTATCTTACTAGGCCAGGATAACTCAAGGGCCTGTCGAGAGCAGCGAGAAGTGTATCCTTTCACCTATCTACTGGCAGACGACATGGTCTGGAATTCGAGGCATTTAGGGATCCTTAGATAGCATTTCTTACTTTAGATAAGCAATACTTATCTAAGTAATACTTACTTAGATAGTATTTATTACTTCTAGCTTCCTGGGGTCATTTGAGAGGTAAACTGTATTTTGCATACTTTCACTGCCTAACTGAACTTCTTTTGTTGAAGGTGATTCGTCTCTTATGTGACTCCCTGTCCGGCCAATGCTTCCTGTTATTTAGAAGATATTTGTGACCTTGGTATCTGTCAAATGGGTTTCCTCACCACTTATGATATACGGAGGTAAAAACTAAAACTGAGTTATATGGAGGGTTTTTAATTGGATATCTCTGAAACACATGTATCTCCTCCATGGAATTCAGACAAGTACAGATCCAGATCATGCCAGGTTAGCTCATTTGTCTTTCACAACAGCATTCTCTCCTTACTCTGTAGTCCCTGCCTTAGATCTGCCTTGTCAAGGAAGAGGGCTTGGGCAGGGTGTTACAATCCACATCACTAGTAAACTCACCTTGTAGATGTAACTTTCCTAGAAGAACAGCTATTTCCTTCTCCTAGTTAGGAAGATCATTCCACAGAAGCTATGGAGAAATGGGTAGTTGGAAGGGAAGTTTTCCTGACAAGGAGTGGCATTATGAGTAGCAATGTCATTGTTTACATGCCTTAGCCTTCTATTTTTCAGCACAGGGACCCAATGGTATTCTTCAGGGCATAGATTTTTATGAACATTAACACTACAGAAAATATTTAAAATAGAACTTATCTAAATCAGTTTGACCATGCAGTAAACACAGACTTTTAATTTTGTGCAAAAGAAGATATTTTTTTCAATAAGGCAGAATCCTTTAAATATTTCAACCATGTAAAGCAAATTTTCTGAAGTGGAAATTTGAGTAAGTTATGAGAAATGATGGAAATATCTATCTGTCCTCATGCTTTCAATATAGATTTTAGTTTTGGGGCACAGAAAAAAGAACTCAGGTTTCATACATCTTCATTAATTATACACACACAAGCAAAGCATGAACACACACACACACACACACACATACACACACACACACACACATATATAAATGTAAATATAATTTTGACATCATGTCACTAGGAGTACTATGTGTAACTTCTACCATTTTCCTTCATTTTTTCTAGACAGTAATGGTGAGTTCATTTTGTTTATAATATTCATTTCCAAAATTTAGAAATGAAAATATTGTGAAAATTCCTTTTATTATTACTCTCATATAAGATATTTATCATACTTGTACAATGCAAACTTATGCTGAAATCAGAATCACCTTGAATATGATATTGTAAATTCTTTGTTTTACTATTAATTCAAAGCATTAAAATTCTTGGTAACAACTGCGGGCTAGAGAGGTGATTCAAAGTTTTGACAGTTCTTCCAGAGGACCTGGGTTCAATTCCCAGCAACCACATGATAGTTCACAAGTGTGTGTAACTCCAGTTCCAGAGGATCCAACGCTCTCAGACACACATGCAGGCAAAACACCAATGCACATAAAACAAAAATAAAGTTAAAAATATCCATAGCCATATGCTTTTAAAAGGCATATTACTACAAAATATATTTTTCATACACAATGCTCTTACACGCAAAGTTTTTCACCCTGTTCTGATTAAATTCAGATCAAAAGATTACCAAAGTTTGGAAGAACTTCTACTCCTTCATGAATTCTCATTATTTCAAAAAATATTGGCTTCTCAAAGGTCGTCAAGCTTTGATGGAAATGTTCAGTAAGCTGATGCTGTTTCCTCTGAAGCTTGACTATGTAGACATATGTAAATCTTCTGAAGAATCAAAGTCTTTAAGTATATCCAGAGGAAGGAACTGTTGTTGAAGAATTTTTTTTTTCTGGATATTGTCAAACTTTTGTTATTGCTCACCAATGCTTCTGATATAGGAATTTTGAGTAAGGGAATTGAAACAATTTGAAAATTAATCTATTCCTAAATATGTAATAAAAGGCTGATTCATGTATGTGGTTTAGTGTTTGATTTGGCTAAGTGCATACATACTCCCGTTTACCTTGGTGAGTCTGTGGGCATGTGCATAGCAAAATGTTAAACTCTTCTGCTTAGAATTCTCAGGGTGGGCTGGAGAGGTAGATAATAGTTTAAAAGCACAAGCTGCTCTTCTAGAGGTGTGAATTCAATTCCCAGCAACAATTGGTGGCTCACAACCATCTATAATGACATCTGGTGCCTTCTCCTGGCACTGCAGAGAACTGCATACCTAATGTAAATAAAATAAATTCACAGGGCTTCAGTCTCAAATTCCAGGAAGAAATAGTGTTCAGTGACACAGATATAGATGTAGGCACACTTCTACTTCAAACCTGGGTCATATTTTTATTGTTTTAAGAAACTAGTAATATTTCCCTTTAAATATAATAAATAATAAATTGATAATTGATAAAAATCCAAGTTCTTCAATTTTGAAGGTGAATTTTCCAGTTAGGCTGAAACTAAAATTGTTGCATTGTCTACTTTACAATTAATTGTCTGCAAAGCCAACAGTGTGGATTTCAAAATTTCATTGCAATTTATAAGAGGTAGAAAGCACCCACTATAGGTGGTGCTAGCCTTTAATCCCAGCACTCCTGAGGCATAGGCAGGTGGATATCTGTGAGCTCAAGTTCAGCCTGGTCTACTGAACGAGTTCTAGGACAGCCTCCAAAACCACAGAGAAACTGTGTTTTGGAAAACCAAAAGAAAGAAATCAAATGAAAACAAAACAACAACAAAAATCCCCACCAAAACCAACCAAACAAAAACAAAACAAAACAAAACAAACAAACATAAGATAATCTTGGTTATTAGGTAGAGACTTGTGTTGTAGTAGCTACAAGGTTACATATCTTTAACCGAAAAATATTGAATACTTAATTGAGTTCAGATTCTTAACAAAGAGATTTAAAAAAAAACATAAATGGTTATGTGCTCATAGGCTTTGTTTCCTGGAATGAGTTGTGAGTAGCTCTCCTTGCCCTTTTTATAATTTAGTGAAGATGCTTAGGAAAATAGATATGGATTTACTTGGAATGTTGTAAAACCGATGACTTCTGTGTTTCACAGCAGGTTAGATTAAAAGGCATCTTTTAATGAGATGGCAGTTTGAGTGCAGTTTCTTTATTCAGTTTGCCCCAGGCAAAGGAAGGCTAAATAAAAAGATATAGTGAAATAATTATTCTCAACCTGAAAATTCTCATTAAAAGTGCTTTTAAATTTATATCACATTTAAATTTTTATGTTTGTGTACGTAAATGTGTACATGTGCCACAGCATGCAATAGATGTCAGAGGTTATCTTGCGTTGTGGTCCTTCTCACCATGTGGGTCCCAGGGATATAGCTCAGGTTGTCAAACACACAGAAGGGCAGGTGACTTCATCCACTCACCCATGTGTCTGCCAACAACTTACATTTTTCTGTAAATGAAGACTTCATATTTCAAGACCCACCAAAACCACATATAATCCATATTCATTAGAAAATGTTCTTAAAGGAAACACATTTATTTTTAAAAGATATGATTATTATTCCGAAAGCATAAATTGTGCTAATGCATATCTAAGTCAATTTTATTAATTCATTAATTCAAATAATATGCATTGTCTTTCCACTAACATGCTGCATTATAAGCAACTGCCTATCAAAAAGGAAAAGAGAAAAGAAACAAAATGACACAGATCTGTTTTACTTTTTTCTTTCTTGTTTTTCTTGAGAGGGTTTTTCTTTGTAAGCCTGGCTATCCTGGAACTTACTTTGGACCAAGCTAGCCTAAAATTCACATAGACGTGCCTGCCTCTGCCATATTAGTACTGGGATTAAAGGCTTGTGCTACCGCCGTCTATCCCACGTAGACCTTTTAAAAGATATTATTGATTGATTTTATGTGGAGGTTTGATTTCGTGTACACACCAGAAGAGGCCATTGGATCTCATAGGACAACAGATATTGAAAGTAGTGAACTGCCATAAGGGTGTTGGGAACTGAAGCCAGGGTCTCTGAAAGAGCACCCAGTGTTCTTAACTGTTAGCCATCTCAGAAGCCTTTTCATATCCATCTTAAAATATGAAGGGTGAACAAAATAAATAAAGTTTTGTTATTTGGGCTAAGTCTTCATTCTTGGTTGAAAGAAGCTATAAATACTACATTTAGAAGCAAAGTCCATCAGAAATATGAATGAAAAATAATTTAAGAGTTCTTACTTTTCAGTTTAATTAGTAATTTTAAGTAAACTGATGTGTAAAACAAGAAAAACATTCTCAGTTTACAAATGCACATATTTCAGCATTTGACAGTAACAATGCAATTGCTAATCAAAACCTGTCATAGAGAGAACTTCTGCTACAGTCATGGTGTTTTGGGCTTCGTCTATTCTTTTGTGTAGTATGGTGAACCATAATACGTATATAGACTACTTAAACACAATGCTTTGACAGTAGGGACTAGGTATGATATCTGAGTGCTTTGTAAATCACAACAGATTTTGATTTTCCATTTTCCATTGTGTTCCTGATTTGACAATAGCTTTATTCTATCTCATCTTCAGATTTACCACAAAAATGGAGTACTTCTACAAGCTGAGGGGACCCCTAAGCAGCCTATCAGCATTGGTGTTTGAAATCCTCATCGCAAGCAGCCAATGTTGGCGCCTGTGGGAATTTGACAACAAAGTTGTGAAGTTTGTGTCCTTTGGCCTGTGGGAAGTGCATTACCCCCAAGAGGTTAATGTCTCAGGGACTGTAGTTAAGATGCTGGTGCATACCCCTATCAATTCCACCTGGACCATTTCACCTGAATTTCGATGTGCAGAAATCCTGATAGTGTGGGCTGTTTTGATGAAGCCTGTAGTTCTGATTTTTGGGGCAATCGCTATTAAGATCAGCAGCATGAGAGACCCATTTGTGGAACTGCAGATATATTGCTACAAGGTCTGTGCCTTGACTCTGTGTGTTAGCAGCCTCTTCACATTTGTTTCTGTGAGCTGGAACCACATTGTAGATCATTATGGCCAAACAACTCTCGACTTTCCACCTGACTTTCCAGTCAAAAAAGAAGCCTTGATACAAAAGCACTATACTTCTGTGTTCCCAGTAGGGGTTCTGACAGTCGTCATGTCACTCTTTGGTGTGATCTTTTTTCTCTCTGAGATAATCTCACTGAAACTATCAAGTCAGGTGAGGCCCAGCATGATTGCATAGTGGCCTATCAAGAGGCCTGAAGTGAGGACACCTTCATTTGCAACATCAGAAGGTTCTTGAAGAAATTTCCTATTCGCACACAAGACTCCTGTAGTTATTAACTCATTCTAAGTAAAGCATCAACTTGATTCACTGAGTGTGTCTAAATTACTTCCTTTTCTATCAATCTAAAGTTTTGCTTTCTTTGAATGTTTTCACTTGTTGAGCTCTGAAAGCCATGATTATGTGTTCAGATATTTCCAACAAGCAGTAGCAGGCCAAATGGGGCAAAGCATGTTTGTGGGTCTCTCTTTACCTTTCGGGTCCTTGGTCACAGGTACATGAGGGCAAAGTGACCAGAAGTAGCAAGGATGTCTGGAATAGCTATGAGCATGGTGAAAAGAACTTCCAGGGCTCAGCATCAGAGGGACAGCTCATTCATTGAAGCAATGCAACTGACAACCTTATGTAGTTTGAGTCAGAGGGTAAGGAGTAAAAACAAAGGAGGAAAAAACACCTAATTTGCATATGTATTATGATATGAATATTATATGAATATGATATGAATTATAATATATATTATAATATGAATAATTCTGGATAGATAAATATTCATGCTGCACAAATTCAAGTAACAGGGCACATGGAAAGAACTAGGGAATTTTATGCAGAGTCATACAGAGTTTACAGGTGCTCTGTGTAAATTTATCCTATAAATAAGGTCAGGTATGTGAGCCTAGAGGCAGAATTCAAGTAAGATTAGGCAGAGAAAGGAAGACCTGCTGAGAAAAGCATTCTCCACAATGTGATGATCTTAGAGAGCTATCAAGGCATGGTGAACACAGCCTTAAATGCACTGTACTCCATACATGTTGAAAAAATAAACATGACAAATGCCAAGTGAAAGAAGATTTGTAAGGAGGTTGATACCTAAACAAAGAAGTAACCACAGTTTTGTCTGGAGATCCTTATGTACTCAGGTCTAATGAGGGCAGACCTGGACTACATTTTTTTCAATCACTAATTAAATTTTTTTTATTAATTTCATACCCTGATTACATTTTCCCTTCCCTGCTTTCTTTTGCTTATCACCCCCTCCAACTTCCGTCTACCCCACCCTCCACTCCTCAGTCTCCATTGAGAAAAAAGGGTAAAGCCTTCAATGGGCATCAACAAAGCATGACACATCAAGTTGAGGCAGGACCAAGCTTCTTCCACTGCATCCAGGCTGGCTCTTGGCAACTCAGTATGGGAAATAGGTTCCCAATATCCAGAGCTGAACTTCTTTAGTGTTGACAGTGTGTACTGTTTTCAAGGAGTAGAAAGGCTATGTTGAACACTGGGCTGTGGGAATCTTTGGTCTTTCTCTGTGTGAATATCACAAATAGCCACACATTTCTAGTGTGCTCTGATGGAACAAGAGGTATGGGCATGATATGGCAGCATTTCTCACCCTTATTTCTTAAAATTAATTTTATGTTTTTTTACTCTTATTGACTTCTCATGATGCCTTCTGATCCCATTTATCTCCCTGTCACCTCTAAACTGCACTCAGCCTTTGTAAACTCCTCCTGAAATGAAAACCCAATTTTAAAGAAAACCCAGTAACCAAACAAACCAAAGAAACAACACAAATAACAAAGAGGAAAAACACAGAAAAGGAAACACAAAAGAAAAGAAGAAAAGGAATCTTGTGGAATCTGTGGCATGGCCCGTTGAGACACAAAGTTTACCCTTTATTCATCTTAACTAGCAAGTGTTCATTGCCACGAGTCATTAGTATGTCTTGAAGTACTTGGTTTCTGGAGCAGCACCCACAATGGGCTCTCAGGGAACTCCTCTTGAGTATGCTGTTGTTATCCTGTGTCATGAAACCTGCTGTTTCAGATCTGCTCCAAAATTTCATGGATTTGGTGGATACTAGGGTGAACTAAGTCCTAGCCTTTGTTCTGGGCCTAATGGTAGTTGTGTTGGTCATCTCATGAGCTTTCCCTCATAGTCACTACCTGGGTGAGCTCTCCTGCACTGCTTATGCTAGTTCACCCAATGCAGCCTGCAGCAAGGAGCAGGGCAAGTTCTCTTGCTCTCGAGCCCTCAGATCCAGGTCCCACTCACTCATACCAGCAGGGTCAGCTCTACTGCTTTTCCCAGGAAGGGAGCAGGACTCTCTCTGCTAAAGTAGAGAAGGACAGCTTTTCTGCACTTAATCCCTTCAGGGCTGACTCACCACAAACCCTGACAACAGGGTCAGTTTTAGTGTGCTTCCCAGGTGAGATGCAAGGCCCACTCTCCTGTGTGCTATAGTTGGTACAGTGCCGCATCTCCTGTGTGCTATAACTGGTCTAGTGCCCACTCTCCTGAGCATTGTAGTTGGTGTAGGGTGGTGTTAGCCAGTTCTCTCTCTCTCTCTCTCTCTCTCTCTCTCTCTCTCTCTCTCTCTCTCTCTCTCTCTCTCTCTCTCTGTCTCTGTCTGATGACTCTGGGACCAGCAACTCTGGGACCAGCTCTTTCACTGCCACAAGTAGCACAGGAAAGATGGGGGATATTTTCCTCACAAATGTAAACTCTTTTTCTTTACACCCCTCAGTGCTAGCTCGCCTGTGACTCAACAACAGTGTCAGCTCTAGTGTGTTGTTCAGACAGGAAGCAGAGTCTTCTTTATCATGCACTGCAGCCTGTGAGTGTCAGGGATACCTCTCCGGTCTTGTGACCCGAGGCTCAGCTCTCTCGCCACAGGTAGTAATAGATGAGGGTGTGAGGAAATTTTTCCTTCATCCATAACACCACATGGCTGACTGGAAAGGGTGAGTGTACATGTTAGCTCTCCTGCTCTCATGCACTCTCAGTTCACCTTGTTCCTGACCACAGTGTGAGCTCTAGGTGCTTCCCAGGTGAGATGCATGAGTATCGTGAGGCTTTCCACCTTCTTTCCTTAGTGTGATGGCAAGATCTCCCCTGAAAGGTAGGTCAACTTGCTTGCAGCAATATCCAGGGAAGGGCAATAGAAACTATCCCCATGTTTGTGAAAACATGGCTGACTCAGCACAGCATGGTTACATTGACCCCCATCCTTACACAGGGCATGGATGTCACCACAGATCTCAGCTGGATCAGGACAATGGACCCTGATGAGGTCCGCAGAAATGGCTTGGTCCTGAACACTCTGATAGCCATAGTGAGAGCATATGCCCCTCATATCAGCATGCCTGTATCTGCAGCATGGTCTCCCAGGTATCAACATGGTCACAGATGGCTGGCTGGGCTCCAGACATCTAAAGAGCTCTTGGTGACACATGAAACCATGGACATCACCCCCAAACCCTATCCTGTACAAGTCCATGGACTCAGACATGGCTCTGATTAGCAGCTTGTGCCTGCTTGTTTCTGTGGCTCTAGCAGGCAGTACAGGCCTTCCAAATCAGCGTGTTCTTGTATATAGCATAGTCCTAGGACACATGCATTGTCTGAAGTGACTCACCAGACTGGTCCTCCTCATATTCCTCTGTGAGAAAAAGAGCCCCTGGCAGCCACTGAGACTCTGGTGCTGTAGGGCCACAGACCAAGACATTATCCTCTGTAGCAGCACTGGCCTGGATGACACCATGGCCCTAGGTTTTAGCAGAGGACACTTAGATCAGAAGGTC
Organism: Cricetiscus sungorus; assembly: GCA_030556225.1. Classification (NCBI taxonomy): domain Eukaryota; kingdom Metazoa; phylum Chordata; class Mammalia; order Rodentia; family Cricetidae; genus Cricetiscus; species Cricetiscus sungorus. Next base: position 21,671,071 of record JANBXA010000609.1, on the reverse strand, counting down.
CCCAGTGGCACCTTAGCTCTTGAACTCACTCATGACCTCAAGTTACAGCCCAGACTCCAGGCATCTATATGGTCTTTCGGATCATCATTTGCCAATGGCCAATATTGCCCCTGGCTCTGTTAGGACCTTAGACCTAGTCATGGCCCATTGCCATAGATATGGTTAGTTAATACCATGACCCTGGTTGACAGCCCTGGCTAATCCAAAATTGCCTGACACAAACAGTGTCATAATCCATGAAAATAGGCTCTAGTGTTAACATGGGCCATGGGCAGCAACACAGACTTTGTTTAAATAGGTACCATGGAGGCAGACATGCTCGTAGGCAGCACCAGAGCTAAGCTGTCACCATGTCCCCAGGTTGCTATGCAGGTATTCCAGATTGGGCAGCATGGACCATGGATAACAACATGGCTCTAGGTGGAAACTATGATCATAGGCCCCTGAATAGCCCGCAGTGATGACAGGAGCCACAGACATCAACACAATCCTTGTCGGCTGCTCTAGGTCCCAGATGAAGATTGAACATTTGGCCATAGCCCATGCCCAGACTTCTCGCTGAACACAGGTGGATAGTTAGCCATTCACATTAGCCTATTCATCACAACTGTCCCCTCTCCAGATCTGCCTCTCTCTCTAGCCCATGAACCATTCTGCCTCTCCCTTTCTTCTACTTCCCTACCCCTTTTCTCTCACCACATTGTGCCCTATTGCTGAGAGCCAGGGTGCTGGGTTGATTCACAGTCGGTGGTTGGTAGAATACTGCCTGCCCGTGCCTACAGACCAAGAGGACTATTTGGAATTATGATACTATGCCACTGGGTAGGCTCCTTGTTGACTGGGACCTCTGCAGACCCAAAAGACTGAGGAGGCACCATCTATGACCATTGCCAATTCAGGTCTGACTCATTTTTCTTGTTTTGCCTATTGCACCACTGGGTTCCAACTCCCATTATATTAGATATTAGATAGCAACCATACATACCCACTGGGCCATCCCACTAATCCCAATCATACTACCTTTAAGGCTAGAATATAATCTTGCCATTCTTGGTGTCCATAGAATGAATGCCATTACAAAGTGAAAAATAAATTTATGCCATCTCTAGAATTATTCATAGTCATTAATAGTCACAAAATTGGTGAGAACTTGGACAATAATAAATCTACTCACATATTCTAGCATAAAATGATACAGAGTCAATATTATAGTTATAGAAAGGAGGAATGGGGATATATCAAGAGCTGACTAAACAAAGCCCTAAACTCATTAGGTTAATCCCCAGACCCAGTTAATCTCCATACCTGCCTACCACATAATGACATGAGGAAGTCATTTTGCCTTCAAAGGGCCTAATGTCCTTCATATCTGTCTCTTTCTTAAGCTACCTATACTCCACATATGCATCTTTATATGAGAGGTGCCTCATGTTTCTTGCATCCTCTCTATCCAGGGTACCAATTGAAGCATGGGCTTCTCCTTTACTTCTTCATGCAGGAGCCTTTCTGGACTCATTTGCAAAAATTTTAGCACATTTAGCACAAAAATCTGACACACATTTCCTGCCTCCATAATATTTTATCTTCCCTTTCTAAAAATTTAGTACTATGTGGACCAAATTCTTTCTTCGGGTTGCTGTGGAATTTGTCTACAAATTATTTTTGCCAACATGACAAATCTAGAGGTACCTGAGAAAAGGGAAATAGTAGTTGAGAAATGCCTTCAAGAAATTGGCCTGTAGGAAACCATACAGAGCAGTCTCTTGATTAATAATTGATCAGGGAGTGCCCAGGGATTTCTGGGTGGAGCCAACATGAAAATGTGGTTCTAGATTATAAAAGAATTAGAGTATCTCCAGTGAGCATGACAGTAACAAGATTTTCTGCATGGTATTTATTTATTTATTTATTTATTTATTTTTATTTTACATATTGATCCCAGTTCCATCTCCCTCCCCCTCTCTCTCCCTCTCTCCCTCTTTCCCTCTCTTCCCCCTCACATACACCGTGACCACGCTCCCATCCCATCCCCCCCTCCTTCATAGTCTTGACATTTATTCCTGCCTCAGGAATTTTCCTTGATTCCTGTTCTAACTTCCCTCAGAAACTGACAATTAAGCTCACATTCTGACATTCTATAATGGGCACATCCCTGACCCAAATCAATTACATAAGTTACATCTCTGCATTAAAGGTCTTAGCATGAATTGTATCTATCATGCATATTTGCTAGGTGATCTCTCCAGAATCTCTTTTGCTGGAATGACCTTCATTTGTGCCATGCCCTATGGTAGTCACTAATGTCTCCGTCAGGTTTTTTTTTTTTTTTTTTTTTGTTCAGTTTTACAGAGTCAAGCTTGCCTTCACTATCAAACTCTCAATTCTACTCTGGTTTGCCTGTTGACCACCACATCAGTGTTGGTATACCTGCTTTACTTTTCTAGTGAATTTGAGTACTGCCTTACCTTTTAGATAGTGACGGAAGTGTGTAATCATCCATTCGTAGCTCTGGATATTTAAATTGTGCATCATTATTGTCCAGTAAAGTCCCCAGAATAAGGCCTGTAATCATCATCCCAACCCAGACTTAATTCTGGTTACACAGTTCCTGAGGAACACCCACCCTCCCCCAATAAGTTCTGTGTGTTCCTTATCTGTACTCTCAGATTTATCTTTGGTTATTTACCTCAGGCACCAGATTTCCCTAATGAGTTCTCATGGAATATATCCTACATGAGATCTTTCCTTATTATCACATATAGTTGTGGCTATGACCACGCTTAATTTTGGTTTTCCTGGTTAGGTACAAAGAACTTTATCCTCAATTGACATTCTGATACACAAAGATATATTTCCTGTGTCACTTCTATATGAATTACCTACTTGGTCCCTTTGAAGCCAGACCTAACCAAAAAATCTGCACACACAAGGTCTGACTGTGGATAAACAGATGATACATCAGATTTCCAATGTGATCTTGGCCACATCTTACCAACCTTTCCAATCCCAACACTCCCAATAGTAGCTCTGGTCATGCAGTTCATTTACAGGCTTTCCCAGCTGGCTCCATAATAAATACATATGTTTGTGTTGTACCCATACTCCTTAGTGCATTCTGTAGGTGCATAGATCAAGCAATCATTGCTTGACGTGACCCAAATGCACAGAAAGGATATGGATGAGCCTGATGGAACTATCGAGAAGCTGTCATACTCTCTTGTCTAATGCTCTTGCTTTGGGCTTGCAGATTACATAAGAGATTTGCACTGTGAGTACCAAAAAAGTTTCCTACAAGCAGCTTTGTCACAATCCAGAGCTAGCTCAACTAACACAGGTTCCACCAGTGGTCATACCTTATAAATATACCCAGAACAGAGTATGCTCAGGTGAAAACCACAAATCTAGGTGTAAATAATGATTCTCAATTCAGTAAGACACATGTAGTGTTCTCACTTTCTCTTCCTAGTGTTTGCTTCCCCTCTGACTCAGACAACAGCTTGCACACCCCAATTTGAGAAATAAATGCCTGGCCAAGTATGAGAAATGATATTTCATTTTTATTGGATGGGAACCACAGAACTTCCTCATAAAAGGCCACTCCCACAATACAACTTCCAATTCTGGTCAACTATTGCTCTGGATTTAACTGGGAAGTAACTTTAGAAGCTTTCCCACCTGTGCTGCTTTACAAATTCTCATGTTTTGCTCAGGAAAACAGTTCTCTCACTAGGTCTGCTTGGTGGGATGCCATGAGTCTCATTGCAGTATGCTGAAATCTAGAACTTCCCAGTCTGCTTCTGCACTAGGTTTCCCTGATTGTTTCCTAGGACCCAGACTTTTCAAGTCACATCTTCTCTTTCAAGTGTAGCTCCCTTTCATTGCTTACACCAAACTCACAAGCGGATATAGTCAATTTGGGAAGAAAATGTATAGTGGCAGCAGTATTAGGTGCCTGTTCACACCATCAGGAACTAGAGAACAGACAGGATGTGGGACCTACCTATAAAATCTTAAGGACCATCCCACGTCTCTGTGAAACTCAGGCTCCAAATAGCTACTCTGTCTCCTACAGGTGTCGCCCTCTCCCAAAATAGGACCAGTAGGAGGAGACAAATTACTCATGCATATTAGTCTGTTGGTGACATTTCACATTCCAGTCCCAACAACTTGCAAACAGTAAATAACATTCCCTTCTTGTGGTATCCTTGGACAGACTATGGCTGTGTAGAAACCTGAGTATGATCAGAACTTGGCTGAGCTCAATATTAGAATTCTTTCCACCTCATGCTGTGAATAGTTGAGGATGGTGTTCTGATAATTGTACTTGAAGTACCCACAGAAATTCTGAACCAGTAGCTGTCATCAGGCCACATGTCTGCAAAGAGGATGTAGTCCAGTTAGAACCACTGAGGGTGTATTTTGTCACTCTCTGTGGGTATGCCATGCACATGCACAGTAGAGAAGGTATGTATATCCATCAGCTAGGTAGAATCGACATATTCAAATGAGATGTGGCTCACCTTGTGCAGTGCATACATGGTCAGACCATTCTCTTAAAGCAGGTCTCTCTCAGCACTGTCCTCAAGGGTGTTTCCTTCCTACCATTTTCCCCAAAGCCATCACAGTGCCCAGAAGAACTTGCTGAGGTTGAAGCAACATCACCAGGGTGTAGAACCTGGAGGTGCCTATGGTCTCCTTTGACCTTTGCACCCCATTCAACATAATTTCAACAGAAGTTTGTATGCCAACTTCATCCTCACAGCTCTAGACATTATGATTTGTGAGTTCTCAACTTTGGGCATTACAGTATAAATATCCAATGATCTATAAGGAAATGAATAAAAGAAAACAATAGCTTCTTACCTATGTGTTTTGGTCATGGCGGGTGGGGGAGGTTCTCAAGTTTTGAGTATAGCTAAATAAAAATTGTTGTTAAACAAAATTGCATTCATTTACAATTTTCTGTGCCATCACAATGTTACAAGTAGGTTTTTCCCACCGGCTGCTGGTCTCTCTCTTTGTTCCTCCCCTCTGGCAGCCTGGTCCCTCTCTTTGTTCCTCCCCTCTGATGGCCTGGTCCCACCACCGCCAGCCCCAAATAACATGCAGAGATGCTGTATTTGATACAATGTTGTTGGCCCGTTACTATCATTGTTTATCAGCTAGCTCTGTCTTAATGGTTAACCTATTTCTACTAATCTAAGAATTTCCACGTCTTATAGGCCAGAGAGGGCTGGCTTGCTACCTCTCCTGGATCTCCATGTTGACTCCCACTTATCTTGCTTTCCCATTGGCAAACAGGGCTTTATTTATTAACCAGTATGCGGAACATATTTACAGAATAACATCTCCCATTATCTCCTCTTTTCTGACTAAAATAAAAAGAAGGGTTTTAATCTTAACATAGCAAAGTATATCACACAACAGTTATCAATTGAGAATCACAGTTAACGATATTTAGTCCATTAACATTTTGTAAGACTTAAAGAAAATATCATCTCTCTTATCTTTGTGAGTCTAAAGTCCTATATGTAATTTATCTTTAATCCTAACTGATTAAAACTACAACCATAACTATCTGTCTTCAACTCCTTCAAAGACCACAGAAGGATAATATATAAACTCTAGAAATGACAGAGACAACTCACGGCCTGGTCAGTCACCCGAAATTCTTTTGTAATGTTCCATCTTCAGCCCATAGGCCATAGTGTGTCTGGCAGACTCCTCAGCAAAGAAGGAAACTTTAAACTGTCTGCCTGTATTGGCAGTTTGTCAGTCACTTTTCTCTGTGTCCTGCACAATGTCTAGCAGAATCTCCCATGAAGCAGGAACCCTGTAGCAATGTCCATCTTGAATCAGCAGTCATTTTTCTATGGGTCCTGCATGTTCAGTTTATATAGCATAAAGTTGAACAGTCTAGACAAGAGCAGTATCTTGTCCAAATGGCTAGTCTTGCCATATTAGAAGCAAACACCATAATGCATTTCTTCAAGGTCCATCTTCCATTCTGATGCAGGTGGTATTGCCAGGAGCAGTTAAGTCTCATTGTCAAGAAAAACCCTAAATCATTTTAAATGCCATTTTCTGTAGGTCTTTTAAAGGTTTGAAGTATGCCTATTCATCTCAAATACATCTCTGTATATCTAGAAATCCTAACTAACTTAACTCTAAGTTTTAACTATCATAGGCAACCCTCTATAATCTGTACTAAATTATACACTACATTTTTCAATGAGATATATAAACACAATACCTAAACAATAGAACTATACACAACACAAAAGTGACCTTAAATTTGTATCAATAAATGAAAATCCATTCCAAGGCAAAGTATTCATATCTATATCATAATTCCCTTTTTACCTTTAAAAGGATTGCTAGTGGTCATTAGCCTTTTATAACTAAGCTCACTTAAGTGAAAACAAACATTTATAAACAATATTTAGGAATTTGGGCATTGTTCTTTCCAAACTACTTCCTACTAGTAGGGGTCACTGTCATGGGGATCCTAAGAAGACGCAGAAATCTTGGCTGTAGTCTACAAGGCTGCTTGGTCCCAACTGCATTGAATGTTGGATCACCTGGGGTGCTGTTTCAGGGGGTCTGGCTTGATCAAACCATGTAAGTCTGGAAGAAATCCAAAGCTTCTCATTTTCTGTGGAAACAAAATTAGAAATTCTTTTTCCCCAGTAACTTGTCCTTAGGCTTAAATTTTGGAGTCAAACATTTTTAAGATATATAAATGGAATTAATGCAGCATTTTCAGACTTAGGTCCTGCATAGCAGTTCATACAGTTGCTTCCCCTGCAGCATCCCCTCAGAACCAACTATTTTTAACCACCTGCCCTGTCCAAGACCTCTATGTAAATGCACCCATCATGTACCGATTTTACCTGGTGAAGTCCACATAACCACACCCACTTTTGCCATTTCCACATTCCCAGAAGAATATCTGTAGCAGCTGTATTTACATTTCCTAGTGAGTTCTGTTGAATCCAGTACTCTTGGGGTCTTTCTGTACTCCCAAGTTATCTGCAGAGGCTTTTATTGCAAACAAGAACTGCCTGTTGAGTTTCTTTTAAGGTTAACAGCCAGTGTCAAACATATGAGCTTACTGAGACATTCTCACTTGCAGTCACATATGTCATTGCAAAGGCCACACTTTCAGATGCAGAACTGGATGTATTCACTGAGGAGTGATTGATGGCCTTGTTGTTTAGTGAACTCCAAAGCACCCCACCCAGAAGAGACATTTCCATGCTTCATGACAAGAACAAACTATACTATGCCATCTTCACAATCCAGACCAATGTCTTGATGTACACTGGTCAAGGTGACTTTGTCTAATGAGCCCAAGATCATTGTCAATCAGAGCCATCTTCACACTTACTGGCCTTGCTCCTGTCACACAGCTCTTTAACCAGTTTTCCATGGAAAATTTTTTTTATCAGAAAGAACCATACCTGTACCACCTCCCCCTCCCAGGTTTAGCTCTAGAAACCCTTATAGTGAACTGGCTTTCATAGTGATGGTCAGCACTTATATTACAACCCTGCCAGTACCGTCTCTATACACTATATCCAAACTCCCAGTGTACATATCCAGCATTTTTTTTCAAAAGAGAGTTCCCAATCACCAAGAACACACATCCTGACTCTACAATACCAGACCTAGTTCCAGGTGTGCATATCTTGTAGAGTTTTCCTGGTGAGTTCAAAGAACATGACCAACCTGTGCAATCTTTATATTCCAGTACTCCTGAGATGGATTCTCATATGTTCACCAAAAACAAAGCCTGCCTGTCCAATGGCCACACTCTAAGCTCCTGCTTTGGATGAATATTTACCTTACTTCTTTCTGTGATGAACATGAAACCCTTACAAGCTAGTCCCAAGCTTGTACTCTGTTCTATAACTTGTCACACAGTTCCTAGATTAGATTGATCAGTTGAAAAGGCCAGAAGTGAGTACTGGTGCACCATATGCACATCCCAAATTGAGGTCTGCATATGTACTTGCGTACAATCTGCATGGCAAGCTCCAATTAACCTCACATACTAGTGTCATCTCTTTCCCATATCTAGCTATGTACACGAAACTTGGCAATGTCTTTCTCTAATAAGTTCGCCTAGAAGTGCAATCACCTATGCTATCTCCATGTTGAAAGGCCCAGCTCCAGACACACATATCATACCTTTTCTTTCCCTCATGATGTTTTGCAGAACCTCATCCATTACCATAATGTCCAATTCCCAAGGATAGCTTTGGTCAGGAAGCTCCTCAACTGGCTCTCCTTGGTGTTATCCCTCAATGTCCCTCCCTTCACAGCCATCTCCTCATTCCAAGGCTTAGCTCCAGTTGTGAAAAAGATTCACTGGTTTGGTCCATACTCTCCCTTGAACTTGTTTCCCATCTGGCATGACAGTACCACTGTCATTCTTCCTGGCTTAGCTCTGGGCATGTGAAGTCTGTACTGGTTTCTGCTGGAGGGTTCCCCCACAGTCAAGTCCACAATGCTAAATCACTTCTTTAGGACCTAGCTGTGGACACACTGTGTACTAAATTTTCCATCGGAGCTTCCAAGAATATTGCTAACAGCAGTACCACCATAGTTTTGGACCTAGCTCCAATTTTATAGCACATGGCCTTGCATTTCCTGGTAAACCCTTCTAGGCCCAAACTTATTTGTCACATCGCAATCCTTCCAGCCCTATGTAGCCCCTAAACCTGCTTTTACTGTTCATTTAACCTGATCCATGTCCATGCATTCCATCTGCACACTCCATAGCCTATCTGTGAAACATTCAATGGTTTTCCTGATGACTGTTGCCAATTGCTGACCATGAAGTCTACCTGTAAGTGTGGTATTTATACCTAGTGAGACTCTATGGGTGAAAACGGATTTTTTTTCATTGCAGACAGTTGTCAATTCGATACAGTTTCTTGGTTAGGGTTAGAAGATCATGTTCACTTCTCCTCTCAGTCATGTGTCCTCATTTCCATAAACACAAGTAGGCCCTGTTCATGTTGTCAATTTCTGTGAGTTTAATTGTGCATCAATCCAGTTGTGTCTGGAAGACAATTTTCCTTGTTGTCCTCCATTCCTCAGGCTCTTACAGTCTTTCTGCTTCCTTTACCCCATATGTCCATGATCCTTGAGTGGAGGGTTTTAATGACCACTTCCCATTTAGAACTGAGTGTTGCAAGGTCTCCCACTGTTTACACATTGTTCAGTTGTGGGTTGCTAAAAATTCTTAATACAGAGAAGTAAAAGGATGCTTCTCTGATGATGGCTGAGTGAGACAATGATCTATTGAGATGAACAGCAGGATGTCATTACATGTCACTTTACTGATTGTTTTTCTTTAAGCACTACAGTAGTATTTGTTTATCCCTTATGTGCCAGTCCTATTTTCACATTCTGGGCCACCTGAACAATGACAGTCATGTGTTCTATCCCATGTTTTAAGTCCAGTCAGATAGTGATAGGTCACTGTAGTAAATCCTAGGGTTTGTATTTGAATTTGTAGTTATCCTTCTCCTTTGGTAGTATTCAGAGTACCTTGCAGTACTACTGACTCTAGTCAGGAGAAATGTAGGGTCCACTTAGGTACATGCAAATGAGACACTTAAGTGTTGTCTTCAACATCAGAGCTTTACTATCCATATTTGGAGAGCAAACAATAGCCTTGGTAATAGCTTGAGTTGTTCAGAGAGTTTCCATAGGGCCCCCTTGGTTGAAAAATTAATTATGTATAATCCATTTCTGGAATTGTAAGCCTCAAATGATGACAGAAGAATTTTAGTGGGGCATTGTCTCTCCAGGTACTTGTTGACTCATTTTTATTATTTTCATATATGTATACAGTTTAAGAAGTTTCCACATGACCCTTTGAGTGTTGCAATGAATTTCCTAGATCAATATAGCAGTGGTCAACTTACTGTACCACCCCACACTCCAAGACTTAATTCTCTATATCGTTTTCCCACATCTGCTGGTCTGATTATGCTTTCTATATCATCACTTTTCAACATAATCTTTAACTCTGTTGTATAGCTTATATTCCCAGCACTGGCTTTCTCAGCTGAATATATCACAAGCAAGCCCAAAACACTGTCTCTTTCAGGCCTGCTACGGTATACAAAAAGCATGAACTTGTTTTGCCTTGAAAGCTCCCTAGGCGCATGCACGAGCACACACACACACACACACACACACACACACACACACACAAAACAACAACAGCAACAACAACAACAACAACAAGAAACACACACAACTTCACCTGTGATGACATTATACATACTTATACCTAGGTCTAGACAGCCAGAGTTTTCACATGGTTTACTTGATAAGCAATGTTGAATTTCACTTTTCAATACCACCTTCATGCTTCTAGGTATATCTATTCTCACAAAATGTAGGAACCATCTTTCCCTGGAGAGTCCTTGAACTCAGCTGTTCTTTACATTCTCTATACTCTACTGCCTAGCCTCATCTACATATCATGAACAGACATAGCCTAGTAGGCATGCCAGAGCCTTGCCTACCAGCACCATCTCTTACCTCTCAAGAATGGCTAAGGTCACACCGCTCCTCAATGGATTTTCATCATGAATTGTAAAGTATCAAAGTCCATCTGCCCCATGTCCACACTTTAAGCCCTAAGCCCTAACCCTCATGCCCAGATCTCTCATTTTTGCATTTTTATTTTGACTTCATTTTACATTCCATTTACAGTTCTTTTCTCACCCTCCTCCAACCCACCTCACTTCCTCCCATCCTCCTTCATCTCCTCCCTAGCCCACTCCCAGTTTATTCTTCCTCATGAGAAGTCAACATAGTTTACAGAATAGGTTGCTGACCTTCTCCCATGTATTATGACTGAGCTTGGCACACCACTATAGGGAATAGGCTCCAACAAGCTAGCTTACGTACCAGGCTTTGTATCATGTTTCCACTCCTAGGAGACCTAGGATAGTCCAAGCTTCACAACTATCTCCCACATATAGAGGGCCTAGTACAGTCTCCTGGAATCCACCCCCAAAGTCATTTCCAACTTCTAGACCTACCACACCAACTCATCTTCCCTTTGCCACCACCCTGCTCCATCCTTCACAAACTCAGAACTAACAAAGGAAGTGCACATGCCCAGATATCATCTTTATCATGAACAATATAAAAGATCAAGCCAGTATCTTTTCTCCACATCTTAACGGTCTTAAAAATGCCTACCAATGAGAAACACATAGGTGTACTCCAGGACAAAAAAAGTTAAAAGAAGAATCATAAACCTTCTCAAAGACTTCAAGGCATCGAGAACACAAAAAGAAAGATCTCAAAGAATTCAAGGACAATGAGCTTAAAGATAAATCATGAAACCTAGACAAAATGAGCTGGGAACATGGCAAATCTTTAAAAATGGAGCAGTAGGAAAGTATGAACATAAGCATATAAGAGATGGAACAATGGCAAGCCAATGACATACACCAGACCTTCAAAAAGTTCATAGATAACTTCCAGAATAGGTAAGAATAGGTACACCCATCCAAACACAATGAAAACACAGTACTGCAAATACAGACAACCAGAAGGAAAATGGCAAGAGTATGTTGAATATAAATCATTAAGTATATACAACAAAGTATGTATATTGAAAGTTGTAAGAGAAAACATGCATACCACATATGAACGAAAATCTATTACATTGACAACTATTTCTCAATGAAGATAATGCAGGGGTTTGAGGAAGACCCAAAATTCTATGACCGCCAACAGACAATAATATATACATCAATATTATTCGACATGATTAAAAGAGAAAGAAAATTGCCTCCAGAGATGCTGACAGTTTAAACTAGTAATGTCCAACAATCCAAGCATAAAGAAAGTGGAGAAATCATTATACAAGAATTAAATGTGGAGTGACCATAGCAAAAAAAATGTGGAAAAAATGCAAATCCATATTTGTGAAGACACAAAATATCTCCAAGTGTACACACAATAACAACACAATCAACAATATGATGAACACTTCCTGCAGAAAAAAATAAAAATAAGCGGTAACACTTGGGTGGGGTACAGTGTCCAAGGAGCCAGTATAATCCTAAACTGATACTGACCCTGTTGAGATCAAAGTTACAAAGAGCATTTAGTGTAGTGGGATCCCCACTCTTCTCACAGATTATTCCTGTAACTAACAGAGAAAATAAAATGGCAGTTCCAAATCAAAGAAAACCTACATAAGTACAACCAAAATGAGATTTATCAGAAGCAGAGATGATGAAGAGCAAGGAAGACAATAAGTGAGATATTCTTATTACCTCTGCAAACTATCATAGAGATAGAGAATTATCAAGTTTAGATTGCCAAGTCACAGGGCAACATGTCCTAGAGAAAAGAAAATGTTCAAAGCAGTTTTGAAAATGGATGCAGACTAAAAAAATGTTAAGTTTCTAATGCTTTTTATCCTATCATGACTTTATTCTTACCTGCTTCTTGGAAGCAGGGTCCAAATCTGCAAGGATACTTCATTGAATATACTGTACTTTTTCAAGATAACAGACAGTATGTTTTCAGTATGTTAGTACAAAAAATGAGATGATAGATATGTTAACTGACTTCATGTAAACATTGCACATGTATCAAAATTCACATTTCTATCTGTATATGCAGTACAATTTGTAGTCAAATATTACTTATGATTTATTATAGCTTGCATGTAGATTCAGAAAGGAAAGTCAGCCACAAGCCACAGAAGCCCATTACAGACCTTCAATCCCAGCATCCAGAACTTAGGAGGTGGTGGTACACACATAGTCCCAGGACTAAGGTTACAGCCATTTTAAGATGTCAGTTGTAAATAATACTAAAACATGGGAAAGATCATAAAAAGTAACAAAACTAATATTTGAAAATGGGGCTGAAATACCAGTTATTGATTTCACAAATAATGAACGTCTGACAAACACCGCATCAGTTGCTGGTTTCATGACATGGAATGAACCGACAAAAGCTTTTCTGTAAAAATAACCTTGGCTATTTATATGTCATTGTCCATGCATATCTCCATGAGATTGCTGTGTTTTGTCAAGACAGGGCAGACCTTGAACTGGATAATAAAGCCTAACTCACAGAGTCTGCATGTAAAAGGACGAAAACCATATGTAGTCTATCCTGTCAGGGTTTGGACCTGACATGGCTAACAATGCCAACATTCAAAGATAGTCTATGGTAAATTTTGTCGTATTACTTTCCCCATTTTCCCCATGTGCTTATGAATGTAGATGAAAATTTTCTATTTCAAAACAAAAACAAAAATAAAAACATAATGGCTATCAGTGAGTATAATCTTTTGCAAAGTGCCCTGTCATTTTAAAATATGAGAATCCACAAAGGCATAAAATGTTAATATTTAGATTTAGAAAAATAGTTCAGTTTTGCTATTAATATTCAGCAAGGTATGTTGAAGGTATTTATCTTATTATAGATGTGAGAGGATTTTACTAATTGAATCAAAAGCAAATATTTAAAAATTGACTATCTTTTAAAGAATTACTATTTATTTTGTGTAAATAAAATAGAAACTTAATAGGTAAATGCAAGTGAATAAAGCAAAAACATAAACCATGCATACATATGCACATTAGCCAAATAACTGGATTTATAAGGAAACTTTGTAGATTGTTGTTTTCTGCCAGCCCGCCCGCCGCTGGTCTGGCATGCCAGCCCCAAATAACACTCAGAGACTCTGTATTTGATACAATCTTGTTGGCCAGTTACTAATTCCTTATTGGCTAGCTCTGTCTTAATGATTAACCCATTTCAACTTATCTAAGTATTTCCATGTGGCTCATCTTACCAGCGACATCGGTGGACATAGCATCGTGCTTCATCCATGCTCTACATCTGACTCCTCCCAACTATTTCCTCTTTACTCCTCCTACTCTTCTAGGCTGCCTATCTAGATTCCTATTGGTCAACAGGGCTTTATTAATTAACCAGTATGAGAAACGTATTTACAGAATAACATCTCCCAATACAACTTAAGTGAACAAAATATTTTTAAATCTATATATGAATAGGCAAAGCATACACAGATATGGTTGGAGCATATGCATACAACCACATATGTCAATTTAGTTCTTGTAATGTAATCAAAAAATGACTAATTAAATAAGCAATAAAAGTGTTTACCATTTAAATTATTAAAAAGTTTTTGGTAAATGATTATATTCAATTGTACTGATTTTTGATTGAGGTGTTTTTAATTATGTTTTGTGTTTGGGTTTTCAACGCAGGGTTTCTCTTTATAGCTTAGGAGAGCTGTTCTGGAACTGGCTCTGTAGACCATGCTGGCCTCGAACTCAGAGACACACCTTCCTCTGCCTCGCCAGTGCTGGGATTAAAGGCCTGAGCCACCGACACCCAGCATTATAGGTGAGTGTTTTATCGTACTCCAGGGGTGAAGAGTTGTTATATGCACAATCTTTAACACCCACCAAGATGGATTGGACGCATCGTTGTCATTACAGACAAAAACAAACAAACAAACAAAAAACAACAACAACAAAAAAGAATCAGTTTACAAAAGTGAGCTGCAGGTTCTTGACTTTGAGTGAGGTCAGCTTAAGTGACATATTGTGACCCTTTAGAAACCAGGGAAGGAAGGGGGTGGGGGCAGAGGAAAGGAGAAGGAGAATGGGGAAAGGAAAGGCAGAAACAAAGAAAGAGAGAAGGAAGGTGTGGGTGCCTGCCCTCGCCAGCAAGGAAGATGTGACTCCAGGTAGATCTTCTTCATGCAGTTTTAATCAGGATCCTTTAAACATGTTGCTTCTGGCCCGCAGGGAGAGAGAGAGAGGAAGAGAGAGGGGGGACCCCTGCACAGGCTTAAATACCCTTGAGCTAACCAACCCAATGAGCCACGTGGACCCTGCAGATAGGCTACTCTAATGCAGAAGTAGACAGGCTGAACAGACTTAACGAATTAAGGGCTTGTTTACCCAGAGAGTCTTCACCAGCGGGAAGGTGTAAGGCAGAAGCCAGCGCCACTTTAAGGCATGGCACTATGTGGCTCTCTACAGTTCCCCCTTTTTGTTTTAATAACGCAACAGGCAAGGGTAGTGGTCTGGTCTCCAGTAAAGCAGTGGACATTGTAATGACCCTGAATCCTGGTAGTCAGCCAAGTCAATGCCACACCCATCCGGCATCTTTTTCCTGGAGGTGGGGCCTCGGACACCAACCCACATGCAACCAGACTTGCCCTTCTTGGAGTTGCTCACTTCCAGAGCTAACTCGGAGTGCAGTGCTAAGCCATACAACCTGAGTGTGAGGGATCAATACTTGTTCATGGCTGTGAGCCATGCTTGGGGAGACTGTCCTGCCTCAATGGCTGTAAATGCCTGGACAACCATAGTTGCATACCGCTTCTGAGCAAACCTCATCTTGCAAAGTCACCATAGGCCCACGAAGGAGATAAGCAACAAGAGAACAGCCATGGCTCCCATTCCCACCCACTCTTTCAGATGATCCATGGCAACGGAAACAATGATGACAATCCTGTAGCCAGTCTCGCATCCACACGTGTTGAATTCACTGCAATGATGGTCATTTGCACCTGTACCATTAAGTCATCAAAGTCAGCAGACCAATTTCCTAAAAGATAGCTAGACAACTGTCATGACAAATTAGCAGCATGTGTAAAGTTCTCATATTGAATGCTGGTAACACACAAGCCTGGATATTTCATTTTACATCCCAAATGGGCCAGCTGCCACAAGGTATCTATTTGCTCCTGCATCGGATTAATTCTTTGGTTTACAATCATTAAACCTCCTTTTAGTTGAGCACCAATTGTGGATTGAGTATCCAAGGCAGTAGCCACATTCTTGAACAACTCATTCAGCTTAGAGACTGTCTGCACTGATGTACTCATAGCCACAGCAGCCATGACTGAACCTATAACTGCAAAAGAGATAGCTGCAACTATGGCTGCTGTAATGCCAAAATCTCTCTCTGTAGCCTCTACCAAATAGGCCACAAAATTGGGCCTTGTAGTATCTTAGTGTGGTTACCATTCACCTCTCCCTTATTGGGTAATGACTTCCATGCTTTTATGGCAATCTGATTTACTTGTTCAAATCTTGTATTGGATATCCTGTCTGTTGGTTGACGAAGCGTCCCTATCCAAGCAGCATGTCCCTGTCCCATGCTGCATTTCCAGCTGCCAGATTAGCTGCGGCCTGTTCATTGGCATACTCTATTAAAAAGGCTTTCCAATCCAGATACTGCCTAGGGCTTATACATGCTCGAGCCAGCTCACCCCAATCACTAGGAGTCATGCTATACCTATTTAGGGCTTCAACTTGAGCTACAGTAAAAGAAGCTGAAATTCCATATGTCCTCACAGATTCAGCCAAAGCCTTGATGACCTTAAAATCTAAAGGTTCCTCATATCTATTGCCTTGGGCATCCTGGAAAACTGGATAGGCCAGGCTTAAGTCATTACATATGGCTCTCCAGACCTCAGGACAAAAGGAACGCCCTGTACCTGGGCCCCGCCCTTCCTCACTCTGATCAGGAGAAGGCGCCGAAGGCATTGTTCTAGGAGGGTCCCTCCCCTCCCCACATTGCCATTTCTCCTCTCCCTTCCCCCTCTGCCCCTTAAGGGATTGTTTCTGAACCTTTTCTATGAGGGCTTGCAATTCTTCCTCAGAATCTGTTTCATCCGCACCTGAATCTCCTGTGCTCTCAACACCTTCTGATCTTTCTTTTTGCAACATTTCTAGCGCAGCTTTTCCTTTTTCCATCGCCTCTTTATAGTACCTCTTGTCTTCGATACAGCTACGCACTAACTTCCAAAAAGGTTGGACTCTGGACTTTAGCATCCCTTGTTCCCAAGCAAAGTCAAGATCCCTGCCTAATTTGTCCCAGCACGCTAGCATGAGGTCTCCTGAAACTGAGAACCAAGGTGCAATGGCATTGCACTCGCTCAGGAATCTTTCTAGTGTGCTTTTTTTTATCTTAAGTTCCTTTGACAAAAGTAGCTCCTGAATAGCCAGAAAAATTGGATGAGACTGAGAAGTCCCCATCTTAAAAATTTTACTTTTGGTTTGTTACAACCATTTGCTCAATGCCTGAGAATTTATTGCCACTTTTTCCCCCGTGGTCTTTAACTCAGTCCCAACTTACCTGGGACTTTATAGCTCCTAACCGGAGACCTCATTGCCTCTTTACCAAGGGCCTTAATTTAGTCCAAACTTACCTTGGGAACTTTCCAGCGCTGCCCTGACTGCAAGAAGTTCTGATCTGAAAAATTTCCCATACGGGACACCATCTGTATGCGCCTGCCATCGCCAGCAAGGACGACGCGACTCCGGGTAGATCTTCTTCATGGAGTTTTAATCAGGATCCTTTAAACATGTTGCTTCTGGCCCGCAGACAGACAGACAGACAGAGAGAGAGAGAGAGAGAGAGAGAGAGAGAGAGAGAGAGAGAGAGAAAAGCCAGGGGACCCCTGCACAGGCTTAAATACCCTTGAGCTAACCATCCCCAGTGAGCCACGTGAACCCTGCAGATAGGCTACTCTAATGCAGAAGCAGACAGGCTGAACAGACTTAACCAATTAAGGGCTTGTTTACCCAGAGAGTCTTCACCAGCAAGAAGGTGTAAGGCAGAAGCCAGCGCCACTTTAAGGCATGGCACTATGCGGCTCTTTACAGAAAGAAATCAGAAGGGAAGGGAGGAAAGGAAGGAGGAATAAAAGGGAGGGAGGAGGAGGAGAACCTGGGTCATTGTTCATAGTTGTAAAAAGGCCTGATGGAAGGGGCGGGGCCACTGAAGGGGGTGGGGCCATTGTCTACATTGCGGGTGTAGACAGCGAGTAGTGGCCTCCCTTCTCTGTTTGACACTGGCTAGAGAAATCTAGTGAGCCCAGGCGGTCTGGCACACTCCAGCAATGGCATGAGAGGGAGTCGTCTGCTAGAGTCTCCTTCAGGAGTTTTAATAGAGTTCATCAATGGGGCTTTGCAGCAGCAGATTCTGGAGATGTGAGGCAGAGCCACAGAGGCCAGAAGGCAGTGCTGGTACCAGTTTGGCATCTGGCAGTCTCAAGCGCAAATGGAGGAGTTGGGACTGTTTGGGGCCAAACTGAAACTTTATTTTTGGGTGGTCAAGACAGCGATATTAAAATCCATGCTCTGGGGAAAACATGGTCTTTGCACAAAACATATTTATGTCAGTCGAGGTACTTTGCTAATATGCTCAATGATATTTGGAAAGAAAGGCACATTGACATTGAACTAGAGATCAAGAAAGAGGATATAGACATCAGGTCCTTGGACTTTGTGTTTGGTACATTGTACAGGGACAAGGACTTGCCAATGAAGCCCCTTCGA
Organism: Cricetiscus sungorus; assembly: GCA_030556225.1. Taxonomy (NCBI): domain Eukaryota; kingdom Metazoa; phylum Chordata; class Mammalia; order Rodentia; family Cricetidae; genus Cricetiscus; species Cricetiscus sungorus. The sequence goes on along the minus strand of JANBXA010000609.1, from coordinate 21,652,676 downwards.
GTTTCTCATGTTTTGGCTGCAGCCTGCCTGCTTCAGGTAGAGCACGTGATTCAGCAGTGTAATGAGACCATGAAGAAAAACATTAATAGAAAAAAACGTGTGTTCATACTATATAGCAGCAGAAACATATAGATTGAAAACTGTAAAGACACAGTACTTTGACTGGCTTCTTTGGAACTTGATGACACACCCAAGTGTTAGACTTTACAAAGACATTGATATAAAGGTCATGTATCTACTTGTTTCATCATCTGACCTACTAGTTTTGCAAAGGGAAATTGATCTATATAACACACAGAAAGAGTGGATATTCCTTTATTTAATCCTCACTGGAAAGGTTCGGTGAAACATCTCTTGGCTCATGCCAACAGCTGGCTTTCCATGCACATGAATGCATTGATAGCATCACTTTTCTTGAAACTGAAGAAGGGCTGGTATTTCATCAAGTGTTTAGACAACTGAGGTTTCAGCATATCATCTGTGACCTGGCCTCCACAACTATTCTTGAACAAGATCGCCTCATACCTTTCGAATGGCTGTTCCCTGTTTATAAACAACAGTGCCTGACTGTGCTTCAAGCACAGCAGCACAGAAAAATTGGGCCAAGAACCATCAATGAAAAAGAACTTGAAGGGTGCAGCATGAGACGTGGTATAAGGATCGATAGAAACGGCACATACTACTGGAAGTGGTCAAGATGCAAAATTATCTTTCCTTTACGCATCATCTTTACCAAACGTGGTATCATTTTCAAGCACATTCCTCAGCAGTGCGATGGCTCAGGCTGCTTAAAACAGATATGAAGTGTAGTATTCAGAATAACCTTGGTGTGTTTTGATCCCAATTGCAATCTAACTTTCAGTAGGACAACTGGTCATAAAATGGTTACCTTTGAAAATAATGAGGGAAAGAGTGTAATGGAGTTAGAAAGCAACACTCTAAGCTTCCCTTTATACATATTCTGCAACTTCCTGTTTATACCATTAGTAAATACAGAAAACCTGTGATCTTTTTCGATTATTAGACCACAGGAGTAGTTTGAAAACACTGAATGACACATTTAATTTGAAGGCTGTGTATGAATACCATCCAGATGACCGATACCAAGATGAAAACAAACCTTATGTCTCTGGTACCACCACACAAGACTGCTTTCCATCTCTGTATTTTTTCCACGCATTTATGAAGAAAACCTTAAGTTAGAGTATTTGTCAAGGAGATTCAAAGGAAGATGGTCTTTTGATTTCCCTTTATCATCAACAGTCAAGCTTTGAGTGGAAATAAGACACTGTATTTGTAAGGATTCACATCGCAAAGAACTTGTCAAATAGATTTGACCTTAAGTTTCAAGCAAAAATAAAAAAAAAATAAGTTGTGTTATCTATAAGCTTACAAGATGTAAATGGTTGGTCAAAAAACAATTGAGATCAGTCACTGTTGATGTCTGCTTTTAAATAACCAAATATTTTCAGGGTTTTCCATATCGTTTAGCCTATAGCTTATTGTTACTTTTGAATGGTGTTTCAGATCAATTTTTGTATGAGTTGGATAACTATTATTGCTGATTATCTTTAAGTACATAAGTATTTTAATATATATTTTTATAAGTCCATGCTGTATGGACAAATGACTTATATATGTAATGTATTTACAGAGAAGCAGGTATCTTTACACACACATGTGTTTGTGTAAGTCTAAATATCAAAGAATGCAATTTTAAAAATGGATAAACAAGCTGGGAATTGAAAAATATATCTTCATGATTCTAGTTACTGGCTATCAAGGTACGAGTTATTTCATATTAACCTGTTCACTTTCTCACCCTTATTTTCTTTCCATTTGCTGTGATTAAATACCCTCATGAACACAACTTAAGGGGCAAATTTTATCTCATCTCATACTTCAAGTGTATGGTCCACTATGGCAGGAGTTTGAAGCAACTGGTCACAATAACATCTCCAATAGAAAGAGATAAGTGCTGAGAAGTACTCAGCTTTCTCCATTGTCAAAATGACAATCCTAGCGATAACAACTATACCCCCTACTAACATGACACCCAAACACATCACTCTTCACCCATAACCTTCCATCCCTTTGTCCTCACAGGCTCATGAGCATCTTATGGTATGGGATACATTTATTCAAACTTGAAGTGTCCCCATAAACAGTTCCAACACATTCATTCCTTTGAATTATCTCAATCACTTTTCTTTCCTTCATGGATATCTGATGTATTTATCCTCACTGCCTCCCCCCAACCTCTTGGTCTATTTTCTAACATCCCCTACCTCTTCACTTGTTTATATATATAATCCATTGAGTCCAACTTGTTGTCCATATAAACATGAGTGGAGGGATCTCCACTGTACTTTGGAGAACCAAACAGGGAGCCTATCTCTGAAGAAAACTGACTCTCTCTCCCCTGACATTTCCAACTGCCTGTAGCTAATCAACCAAGATTGGAGCCTTGGGAACTGCTCCTCCAGCTATGCTGGAATAGTGACTAGATAGATCATATGCTGGACTTGTGTATTGTGTTTGCAATTATAGCTGTTGATAATTGACTGCCATTTCCTGTCATGTCTAAATGGCATGGTTTTGTGTCAGTCCTCTCTCACGACTAGATCTTACATTCTTTCTGCTCCCCTCTTTTGCAATGTTCCCCTGAACCTTGGGAGGAGGATTTGCAATGTTGTGGAATGGTCAACCCAATCAGTCCCAAACATGGAAAACTCTGAGGCTTCTTAAATGTGAACACACAAATTAAAAAAAAAAAAAAAGAAGAAGATCTACACGTCAAGGGAAGACACTTATGTAGGCTGTTGTTTTAGAACAGAAAGGATGGTTTCTTCCTGGAGTTTCTCTCTTTAAATGAATTAAGATCATCAGAGGATACCTTCTCCAAGGAATTGTGATTTGCCCTCAGAACCTATTTCCCACATTCTCAGTGCAGCACAGCTTTCCCTGTGCTGCTGATCTCTTAAAGAGTCACACTGCTTTCTCAGCTCTAGCCTGAATACTACCTGATTTTTAAAACTTGTTTTATTTAAGTGCATGGCTGCTTTTCCTACATGTATGCCTGTACACTAGTCACGTGCCTCGGGCCCATGGAAGCCAGAAAAGGATACTGTTTCCCTTGGGACTGAAATTACAGATGTTGTGAGCAAGCATGTGGGTGGTGGCAATTGAATCCGGTGCTCTGGAAGGGCAGCCCGTACTGTGAAACACTGAGCCCTCTCTCTGGCCTATGCTCGCATATCTTGGGACATGTCCTCTGCAAAGAATCTAAGTCATTATCTTTAAATTGACCTTCATTCTGGCTCTCAGAATATAGAGAGAATGAAGCCAGATTCTTGGTCCAAAATCAAGATAGAGTTTTTTTGTCTGTTTTCTTTTGGCTCACTTATTTATTTATTTATTTATTTATTTATTTATTTATTTATTTATTTATTTTGAAGCCCCATTAATTGGCCTCTGGTGTCCCCATGTCTCTCAGAGTTCTTCCCTTTCAATCTTATAGAAGGATTGCCCAGGAAACTCTCCTTCCAGCATGGGAAAGCTTCCCTTGTCCAAAGTACCAAGGTCTTGCGACTTACAGCTGAGGATCATTAGAGAGGGAGCCAAGGAATCAATTATGTTCATTACAGCAACAGCCCCACTTCTCTACCACTTTGTGTCAGAGTTTCTTGTTCTGTTGCTATGCTAGAAAGCCTCTCCAAAGGCAACTTAAGAGAGGAAGGGCTTGGCTCTCAATTCAAGGATAGAGTCCACCATGTCCCACAAATCCTATCTGGATTTCACAGACTTCTAAGACAATGGGAGCTTGAAGAAGCTAGTCAGATTGCAGCCCCAATCAGCACATGTTAAATGCTATGTAAGCTCTCAACTTGCTTCCTCTACTCAGATTCCCCAAACAGAACACCACACCACCTATAGTGCGCTGGTCCTCTATTCAATTAGCATAATTAACATACTCCCACACACATGCCAGAGGAAGCCCCTTTCCCAGGTCATTATAGTCAAGTTGACAATATTAAGAATATTTGTGCTCTGTTTTTGCTATTCTGCTCTTTTAATTTATTCATTTAAATCTTCAATTTTTAAAAAACCCTAGTTTTTAAATGTTAAACAGACGTTTTTATTGATTCTTTGGAAATTTCAGAACATGCACCCAAATCTGCTCACTTCCCAGTCCCTTCCTCTCTGCCCCTCACCCATGCAGGAAGCTTACATACATACATACACACACACACACACACACACACACACACACACACACACACACACACATACACACACTCAACCAACCAACAAACAAACAAAATCTAAAACCAAGAGAAGACAAAGTATATACTTTCCAATTCTCCACAGTAGTGCAGTTCCTAAGGCTTTTCAAAATGCATTTTGTGGTTGTTGCCTGCTCTCCACATTCCCTGCTTTCCCTTGCCTTCCCATACCGGTTCCTATCGAGTACTTCTAGTTTCACATAGCTCTTCATAACACTGTTTCCCTTTCTTAAAAGATCTCTTCCTCCCCTCTGGTCCTTTATTAGGTAACTGACCTCTATATTTACTCTATATTATTGAAAAGCACACATGTAAACTTACAAGCTAATTAATACCTGTGTAGAAGAAGAAATATGCAATATCTGTCTTTCTTGTCTGGGTTATATTGGGGTGATTGTTTCTAGCTTCATCAGTTTACCCGAAAATTCCACAATTTTGCTTTTTTTATTTTTGGTTTTTGAGACAGGGTTTCTCTGTAGCTTTGGAGCCTGTCCTGAAACTAGCTCTAGTAGATCAAGCTGGTCTCAAACTCACAGTGCTAGTATTAATGGTGTGCATCACCATAACAAAGCAATTTTGTTTTTCACTTTTTTTTCATTAATTTTTTTTTGTTCTTGTTTTTGAGACAGGATTTCTCTGTATTGATTTGGAGCATGTACTGGAACTAGCTTTGTGGACCAGGCTGGCCTTGAACTTACACAGATCTGCCTGTATCTGCTTCCCCAGTGCTGGGATTAAAGGTGTGTACTACCAAAGTTTGGCTCAGGATTGCTTTTCTTGTTTTCTATTTTTTTTAAACATATTGATCTCAGTTTTCTCTTTCTCTGTCCATCTCTCCCTCCCTTTTTCTGTTCCTCCCTCCCTCTTTTCCTCTCTGACACCCTCCCCTCCCATCCCCCCCACTCCACATGTAGGGTGATATCTTCCAGGAGGGGTCATCTAAATCTGTCAAGTCATTTGCAGTAGGGACTAGCCCTTCCCTCCTGTCTCTAGGTTAAGGGCTTAGCCGTCCATGGGGAATGTGCTCCTAAAGTCCTTTTGTGCACCTGGGATACATCCTGGTTCCACTGTCAGAAGTCTCTTAGCCTGCACAGGCCTTCTAACTGAGACTCATGTTCAGAGAGTCTGAGTCAGTCCAATGCTGGATTCCCAGCTATCAGTCTGGGGGCCCATTAGCTCCTCCTTGTTCAGGTCAGTTGTCTCTATGTGTTTCTATAGCCTGGTCTTGTCCTCCCTGTCTGCATCTGGATTCCAGGAGTTAGGCTCAGTCTTTAGCTATGGGTATCGTCTTCTGTTTTCATCAGTTACTAGATGAGGGCCCTATGATGGCACATAATTCTGTTGTCAATCTCATTATCAGAGAAGGGCTTTTATGGTTGCCTTTCCACTGTTGCTCAGATTGTAAATTGGGGTCAGTTTTGTAGGTCTCTAGACATTTCTCTAGGTTCACTTTTCTCTTCAAACCAATAATGACTCTCTTTTATGGTCTCTCTCTCTCTCTCTCTCTCTCTCTCTCTCTCTCTCTCTCTCTCTCTCTCTCTCTCTCTCTCTCTCTCTTTTTGTTTCTGTCTCTCCCAACTAACATCCCTCAAAATTTTGCTTTTCTTAACAGCTAACAATATTCCATTGCTTAATTTGTACCCCATTTTCTTTTTCTGCTCATTACTTGTCGTTCAGCTGAGCTATTTCCAAATTCTGGCTATTATGAATATAATGACAAAGAACATGGATTAGCAAGTATCTCTGTAGTAGGATGTAGAGCCATTTGGGTATATGTTCAAGACTGATATAGCTGAATCTTTCCGTAGATCAATTTTCAGCTTTCTGAGAAACCTCTTTAGTGATTTCCACAGTGGCTGTACCTTTTTGCACTCCCACCCACCAGCAATGAATAAATGTCACTCGTTCCCAACATTCTCACCAGCAAATACTATCATTTGACTCACTGATCTTGGCCAATCTGATAGGAATAAGATGAAGTCTCAAAGTACTTTTCATTTCCACTTCCTTGATGACTACATATGTTGAGTTTTCAGCCATTTGTGTTTCATCTTTGGAGAATTCTCTTTACTTTTATGCTCCATGGATTTTACTTGGGTTGTCAGCTTTCTTGGTGTTCTTTTCCTTTCCTGCTTGCTTTTTAGTTCTTTATAGGTTCCAGAGTAAACGTCTCTCAGATGTATAACTGGTAATGATCTTATCCCACTCTGTAGGCTGTATCTTTCTGAATGATGGTGTTCTTTTCTATACAGAAGTTTTCCAGTTTCATGAGGTCCTATTTTATAATTGTTGTGTGCCTGTGTGTCCTGATCAGTAATCTTCTCCAGTACCAATGTATACACAGCTGTCCCACACTTTCTGTTTTAACACATTCAGTGTATCTGGCCTTATATTGAGGTCAGTGTATCTGGCCTTATATCGAGGTCCTTGATCCAATAAAAGGTGAGCTTTTTTTGCAGGGTGATGAATATGAATCAATTTTCATTCTTGTATATGCACACATGTAGTGTGTACAGCATTATATTTTTCTACACTGTAAAATTTTGGTTTCTTTTTTCACAAGTCAGTTGACTGGATTTATTTCTGGGTTTTCAATTGGATTCCATTGATCTAAGTCTCTGCTTTGTTTTGTTTGTTTTCTGCCAATGCAATCCAGTTTTTCTTGCTGTATCTTTGAATATAGCTTAAAATTGGGAATTTCTAGATATTCAGCAGTTTTTCCTTTTTGAAAAATTTCTTGAATGTGTTAGCTATACTTGGCTTTGTTTGGTTTGGTTTAGTTTCGTTTCCATATGAAGCTAAGAATCAACATTTTAATATTGGTAAAGAACTGTATTGGCATTTTATGTGGAGTACATGGAATCAGTAGATTTATTTTGTTAGGATGACTATTTTTACTCTATTAATACTACCCATGCATGAGCATGGGAAATCTTTCTGTCATCTGGTGCCTTTTTCAATGTCTTAAAAGTTTTATTGTATAAATGATTCACTTGCTTGTATAATGTTGCCCCGAGATATATTTTGAGATTGTTGTTTAAAATACTGCTTCCCTGATTTATTTTTCACTGTGCTTAATATTTGCAGGAAGTAAACTATTCTGTGTGTGTGTGTGTGTGTGTGTGTGTGTGTGTGTTTGTGTGTGTGTGTGTGTGTGTGTGTGTGTGTGTGTGTGTGTGTGTATTTGCTTGGGGGGGTGGGTGTGTGCATGTGTGCCTACTAATTTCACATGCTGCTGCTCTGTTTCAGTGATTTTTTTCTGTAGAAATTTCCTGGTGTATTCATATGTTCTTTTATGTATAAGATCATAACATCTACAAATAAGGTCTCTTGGATTTTTCATTTTGTGTTTGAATCTCTGTGCTCTCCTTCAGTTGCCTTATTGTTCTAGTTAAGATTTCAAGTAGATACTGAATTGGTATAGAGTGGACAACCTTGTCTTGTTCCTCATTTTAGTTCAAAAGCTGGGGTTATTCTCTCTGTTTAGGATAATGTTGGCCGTGGGTTGTTTTTGTCTTCTAATATCTTCTATATACCTGGATTGGTGGACAGAATTTGCTTAAAGTTTTTTTTTTTTTAAATCATCTGTCTTCGTCAATTTTGATTGATAATACTGTTGGATAAAATAGCTTGATGTGATTTGGAAAGCTTCCTTCCAGGCCCTTCTGTCTTTAAGAGTCTTCACTGAGAAGACAGGTAGTTTGAAGAATATGCTTTTACATGTGACTTGATCTTTTCCCCTTGTAGCTTTTAATATATTCCTTACCTCTATTCATTTAATTCTTTGATTATTATGTATCATGGAAAGTTTCTCTTGTGTTTCTGTTTGGTGTTGTGTATGCCTCTTGTTCCTTGATAGGCATCTCTTTCTTCAGATGGGGAGATTTTCATCTATGGTTTTATTAAAAATACTTTCTGTGTCTTTGACCTGTGGGTTTTGGTTTTGGGTTTTTTGTTTTGTTTTGTTATTGTTTGTTTGTTGTTTGGTTTTTCAAGACAGAGTTTCTCTGTGTAACAAGGCTGACTGCCCTGGAACTCACTCTGTACATCTGGCTGTCCTCAAGCTCACAGACATCAGTCTGCCTCTGCCTCCCAAGTGCTTGGATTAAATGCATGTACCTCAAATGCCTGGCAGACTGGTGTTTTTTCTTCTTTGTCCATAACTGTCATTCATAGGATTTGCCTTTTCACAGTGTCCCAGATTTCCTTGATGTTTTGTGACTGTAGTTTTTACTTTTGTTTTAAAATTTGACTGGTCCCTGCATTACTTCTACTATGTCATTGAGCCTTTCATGTCCTTTTATCTGTTGGTGAGACATTCCTCCAAGTTTGCATGCTGAAATTTTTATTTTCATTTAACACATTTTATTTCATTTTTGGTTTGCTTTAGCTATCCTATTTCTTTGGTAAAGTCTATTTTCATTCCTTGAATAGGCTTTATACTTTCACTCAACTGTTACTTTGTGATGTCATGGCCTTCATTAATGCATTTACTCACATCCTCTTTAATGTCTTTCAACATATCACAAATAGATATTTTGAAATCCTTGACTAGTGTTTAAGCTAAATTGTTTTCCTCAGGGCTATTGTAATAAGGTTGTTGACTTTTGGAAGAGGCATTTGTCTTGGTGTTTTCAAATATCTAGGTATCTGCAGTCATGATGTTTGAAGTATTTCTTGTTGTGGATATGTAATCTTGTGTTTGTTAGGTGTTTTTCTATTATTTCCTTGCTTTTGTCCATTATGGGACCTAGACATTTGTTCTGGCTGTATATTCCCTGAATCCTAGCCAAAAGCAGTGCCTGTGCGGTCAGGACTGTGCCCACCTAATATGGTGGCTCTAGGGTCCTTCATAGAGAACTATTCTTCCAGTAAGTGTGAGGTCCCAAGTAAAGGAGATAAGTTAGTAGGCTGATTGGATGTTTGGGAAGAAGTCTGCAACAAGAAGTCAAGTCTCCGTGGAATGGAGTGGGACTGTCAGAGGAGCTTCTGTAGGCATGCTACAGCAGAACAAAGAGTAAGTATGGATAGGCCAGAATGGACAATAAAAGTCACCTACATGAGTCGTAATCTAGTGTGGTGGCTGTGGTTCTCCGTTAGAGAGCAGTTCTCCAGGCCCATGAAGTTACAAAGAATGGACATGGACTAGGAGGAAAGGGTAAAACTGGTGGTAGGTGTTGTACTTTTGCTGCAGCTGTTGCCTATGAAACACAAACACAAGACACAGTGCCCACGTGGAGTTTTTTGATAGAAGGGAGAGAAAGAGGGTTAGCTGGTTGTCAAGCAAACACAGGGGAGAGAGGGAGAAAGTGCATGAGAGAGATAGAAGTGCAAGAGAGTAAAAGAAGGCGCAAGAGCAAGAGAGAAAGAGAGAGAGCAATAGAGAGGTGTGCTTGCTTTAAAAGGGAAACTTGCCCATGCATAAATGTGTCCGTGGCTGCCAGGTAAATCTTGAGCAGCCAGATAAGTCATGATATAGAGAAAACATGACCATGAGCATCCTGCTCACCATGATGGGGCTGGGTCAGCAGACTGCTGGATCCCAACAGTAGGAAAGAACGAATTCCTTTCGTTTAATGAATTAATAAAGCTCTCTATTGTACAGATGTCAGGATTTCTTAATCCATTCACTTGGTGTTAGATACCAGATCTTATTCCTTACTTGGATGTTGTGAGCAGTGATTCAATAAAACTGGATGTGCCAGTACCTCTATGGTAGCCTAACATAGTATCCTTGGTGTGTATAGTGAGAAGTCCTGTATCTGGATGAGATGGGAGCTCCATTTTTAATTTTGGGAAGAATTCTATACAGATGTTCAAAGGGAATGCACTCATTTACACTCCTATTAATTTTATATCTGGCATTCCCTTCTTCTGGATCACTTCCAGCATTTTATTTTGCTTAACATTGCAGTCTATCTCCCTTGAGTGAGATAAAGTCATGATGTAGTTCCAAGAGGCATTTCCTGTATGATTAATGATGTTGGACTTAACTTATTGGCCATTTATACTCCATCTTTTGTCAACTATTTGTTCATTTCAGTAGTCTGTTAGCATGGTGGGAGTTGTCAGGAGTACAGTGTAGGGGCCCTTCCAGTGAGGCTCCTGGTTCTTAGTTTGGTGTCTGTGTACCCAAACATAGTCTCAGATCTAGAATGAATGTGGCTGAGTCTTTCCTCCCTCTCCATAGGCAGCTGCCAGAGGCTTCCAGACCTCTCACTGGGCGATCTGTAAGGCCCTCCATGTGCCTGCATGGAGGGAGTGTTTGCAAGATTAGCATTAAAAAACGTGACAGCAGGTGGTGGGCTACCATACAGGATTTCAAAGGGCATTAGGCCTTGGGGGCCTGGTGTATTTCTGGCATAATATAGAGCCAAAGGCAGGAGCTGAACCCAATCTTTATAGCCAGACTCAAGTGATCAAGCCTCCTTTATCATCCTGTTCATTCTTTCTACCTGTCCTGAATTCTGGGGTCTGTGAGCACAATACAATTTCCAATCAATCCCCATTAATCTGGCCACAGACTGGCTTACCTGGGAGACAAAGGCAGGCCCATTATCCGATCCCAATACCTGTGGCATCCAATATCTAGGGAAAATTTCTTCCAGGAGCTTCTTGGTGACCATCTTCATGGTTTCATGTTTGGTAGGAAAAGCTTCAACCCATCCTGAAAAGGTATCTATAAAGACTAATAGATATTGAAAGCCATACATGCCGGGTTTTATTTCAGTAAAATCTATCTCCCAGTGGATACCAGGTTTATGGCCTTGGAGCCTGGTTCCGGGATCCAGCATGGTTTTCCCAGGATTAACCTGGGCATTGGCCTTGCAGTTGGTAGTTACCTGTTTCAGCAGAGTATTGCAATTGAGGAGATAGGTGTCAGTTTCCTGCCTTTTTAGCAAAGCTTTCATCTTTTTGGTACTCAAATGAGTCAGCTTGTAAAGGTGGTCTATTAAGAGTTTTGCAATCTTATGGGCATTACAGTCTTTCCTTGGTAGATCCAGCGCTGTCTGGTGAGGTCATAAGTTGCCCCCAGCTTCTGAACAATGTCCAGATCTGCTTCCTCGTAGTCCCAATCAGGTGCCTGGGCTATTTTCCCCTCAGGTAATATAGTCACAGTTAACAGTTAGGGTCCCAGAGCCACTTGCTTGGCCGTTTCATCGGCCAAGCAGTTTCCTCTCGCCTCTGAATTGTCCCCCTTCTGATGCCCAGGGCAATGCATTATGCTCAGCTTTTTGGGGAGGAATAATGCCTTTAATAGGACCAAAATTTCAGCTTTATTTTTAATTTCTTTTCCCTCCGATGTCAGGAGGCCCCTCCTCCGATAGATTCTCCATGGATATGGACAGTAGCAAAGGCATATCGGCTATCGGTGTAAACATTAAGCTTCTTACCTGCTGCCAGTTGCAGGGCTTGAGTCAAGGCAATAAGTTCAGCTCGCTGGGAAGAGGTACCTCCAGGAAGTGTAGAAGCCCATATGACTTGGGTTGCATTTGTCACTGCTGCTCCTGACCCTCTTTCTCCATTTTGTAAGTAGCTACTACCATCCATATACCATGTGAAGTCCGCATCTTTTAAGGGCTGATCAGTTAGATCAGACCAGGTTCCATGCACTTCTGCAAGGATTTGCTGACAATCATGGGACACGGGTCTCTCTGGTAGTGGCAGCAGAGTAGCTGGGTTCAGGGCCATGGTTGGCCCAAACTGAATTCTTTCCGCGTCCAAGAGCAGGGACTGGTAATGGGTTAGGCAGGCATTGGATATCCATTGGTCTGGTGGCTGACATATGAGGGATTCAATGGCATGGGTCACCAATATGCTCAACAGCTGTCCTAGAGTCAATTTGGTGGCATCCATAATGAGGACCGCAATAGCCACTATCATCCAGAGGCATGGGGGCCATCCTGCCACTACTGGATCTAATTTTTTTGACAAATATGCAATGGGCCTCCTCCATGGCCCTAATTTTTGGGTAAGGACTCCTTTGGCGAAGCCTTGCTTTTCATCAGCAAAAAGTTCAAATGGCTTGGTGATATCTGGCAACCCTAGAGCTGGTGAGGACAGCAGGGGTCATTTAATGGCATCAAATGCTGTGTCTCAACCCATTCAAAGGGAATATCTTGTTTAGTTAATGGATAGAGAGGTGCCGCCATTTCTGCAAACCCTGGGATCCAGAGCCTGCAAAAGCCCATGGTCCCCAAAAATTCCCTTAGCTAACGTTGGTTTTGGGGGATGGGGATGCAGGATATAGTCTCTTTGCAGGCAGTAGTTAACCACCTTTGTCCATCCATTAACTTGTATCCTAGATAAGTGACTTCCTTCTTGCATATTTGGGCCTTCTTAGCAAAGGCCCTCTAGCCTAGGTCTCCTAATTTCTGCAATAGGGCCCCGGTACCTGCTTTACAGTCCTGCTCAGTGGCGGCTGCAAGGAGGATGTCATCTACATATTGCAGCATTATCAAGGATGGATGCAGGGTTCGAAAATCTGCCAAATCCTGATGAAGGGCCTCATCAAAAAGGGTAGGGCTGTTCTTGAAATGCTGGGGTAGGCGCATCCAGGTCAGCTGTCCCGAAATGACCAGTTCAGGGTCCTTCCATTCGAAAGCAAACAGGGTTTGACTCTGTGGGCTCAGTCTTAAGCAGAAAAAGGCATCTTTCAAATCCAAGACAGTATACCATAGGAGGGTGGGCAGCAGAGTGCTTAGCAAATTATAGGGGTTTGGCACCGTGGGATGGATATTTTCCACCTGTTTGTTAACCTCTCTGAGATCTTGGACTGGCCTATAATCCCGTTCCTGATTTCTTTACGGGTAAGAGGGAGGTGTTCCATGGGGAGCGGCAAGGAATTAAAATCCCTTGATCCAACAGCCTCTTGATGTGGGGTTTTATCCCCCTAGTATGCTTCATTGGACATAGGATATTGTTTAATAGAGATAGGGGTTGCCGTGGCCTTCAAGGGTATTATAAGTGGTGGCTGTTGAGTTGCCAGTCCCATTCCTCCCGTTTCGGCCCATGCCAAGGCAAATTGTGTCAACCATATGTCCATTCCTTCCTGTAGTCTGGAGGGCTTTTCAAAAAGTCTATATTCATCCTCTAATTGTAAAGTTAATATTTGAAGTGGGGCCCCTTAGGGTCCTGAAATTTTAGCCCCTGTTTCCTCAAAATGAATTTGAGCTTTTAATTTTGTCAGCAAATCTCAGCCCAGTAACGGGTATGGGCAGTCTGGTACATGTAGAAAGGAATATGAGACTTCACCTGAAGCAAGGTGGACTTTCCTCTCTGTAGTCCATCTGTATTTCTTTCCTCCGGTGGCCCCTTGTACCCAGGCGGTCTTGGTGCTTAGAGGTCTGCTGGTATTAGTGAGAACTGAATGTTGGGCTCCTGTGTCCACCAAGAATGTGACTGGTTGCCCCCCGACTTTTAACGTTAGCCTGGGCTCAGGTGGGGGCTCCTGGCCCTGACAGCCCTAGTTCTCATCTAGTGTGAGGAGTTGGGCTTATTTTTGAAGGCCGTCTCCATGCCTCTGATTCCTGGGTCGCTTAGGGCAATCTTTGATCCAATGCCCTTTTTCCTTGCAGTAGGCACATTGGTCTCGAGTTACCCTGGACCTCCTAGTGCCTCCCTTTCTTTCTTGACTCCCTGCACTAGAACTATTCTGTACTACGGTGGCCAGAAGTTTACTTAATTCCCTTCGATTTCTCCGATCCTGTTCTCTTTCTTTTTACTCTAATTCTCTTTTAAGCTTATCCTTTCTTTCCTCCTGCAACTTTCTTTGTCTTTCTTCTTTTTCTTCTTGTGTTTCTCTCTTATTAAAGATCTTTTCTGCTTCCTTTAAGAGATCCTGCAGGCTATAATCTTGTAAATTATCCAGCCTCTGCAGTTAGGACCTAATATCCAGAGCCGACTGCCATATGAAGGCCATGGAAACATTGCCTCTTTGTTCGTTACTGTCGGGATCAAAGTGGGTAAACATACGATAGGCTTCCTTCAGCCTTTCCAGAAATGTGGTCAGAGTCTCCTCCTGTCCCTGGGTTATCTCTGTCTTGCCTGGGCCAAATTTGTGGGGTGACATTCCACGCTGCAGAGGCCCGCTATGAGTAATTGGCCATAAAGATGTAGGTGTCCCCTACCTGCTGTAGTGTTAAAGTCCCAGTAGGGAAGATTTAGGGGAAAAGCTTCCTCAATTTCGTTAGGTAGCAGCATGGGCTTTCCATCTTCTCCCAAGACGTTTTTCTGAGCTTCCAGTAAGACGCGTTGTTTTTCCTCTGAGGTGAGGAGGACCTGCAAAAGCTGTTGGCAATCATCCCAAGTGGGTTGATGGGTTAGTATGATGGATTAAATTAGGTTAGAGAGAGCTATGGGGTCTTTGGAGAAGGAGAGGTTATTAGATTTCCAATTGTAAAGGTCGAACACCGAGAAAGGCCAGTATTTAAATTAGCCTCCTGGTCCGGCAGTCTGGCACAGGGGAAAAGCTCAGGAGGGTCCTTCTGCTGCTGGCTCCCTTCGGCCCATGGAGTCTGCTGGGAACCAGGGGGTCCGCAGTAGTTTATTTTTGTCTGTTGATCAAGGCAGAAGTGGTATTGTCTGGTACATATGGACCCCTTAGCTGGGTGTGGCCACCATTTTCAGCGCCCTGGGGAGGGGGCTGATATGGTGGGGGATTATCCGAGAGCAAGTCTATAAGAGCAGAATCATCGGAAGGGAGGATGGGTTTGGAGCAGTGGGTTCCCTCCTTCTTGAGTACAGGATATAGTTGAGATTTGGCAGGTGCCTGAGAGGGGACTAGTGGTACAGGAGAAGACAAAGGAGGAGGAGCAGTGGGCCTCTGAGAAGATGGGACCGCATCAGTCTTGGGGAGAGATTTTGAAGGGGGCTTGGGAGTAATAAAGGGAGCCACCCAAGGTGGTGGGTCAGAGGCCAAATCCTCCCAGGTAATGATATAGGCCACCTGGTCAGGATGTCCATGGGGCCCAATATCAAAGACTCGTTCCTTCACCTGTAAGATAATACCAAGGTCAAAGGTCCCATCCCAGGGCCAGCGATCATTCAATGTTGGCCATTCAGAAGCACAAAGGGAGTGCCATTGCTTTTTCTTCACATCAACCTACTGATTGTGTGCTCCGTGCTGTATCTCCCTCCAATGATCTAGATCAGACTTAAAGGAGTGGTTACTGGTTGTCCCATTTCTTCTTCAAAATAAAGAATCAAACAAATAAACAAGACAGACAACACCCAGGCATGCAGCGCGATTTCGGCATAAAACCGAAAGTAAATATTCAGATGGAGACCTGGAAGCTCTGGCCTCCCCAGCCTCCAACAGAAAAACGAATCCCTCGGACTCGTTGTGGGACCGGAAAAATCGGGTCCCCCAAATCCCTGAGATATCTCTCAGGGTGGGGGGAGAAGCCTGAGCTCGTCAGCTCCTTCCCAAGCCACCTACTGACTCAGAAAAGCTGTATATAACAGCTTATTACAAATCGCAGCGCAACAATTAAGGACAAAGAACAGAAAATTTAAGTGCTGGCCAGCTTACCTCCCAGTGGGCACTGCCAGTCCCTGGAGAGGGGTCTTCAGATCTCGGTGGAACCGCCAATGAAAGACCCACTGTATCTTTGGACCCCTTCCTCTGAGAGACGAAACAGTGACCACTGGATGCAGCACAAGAGGATATTTATTGCTCACACAGGAACCTGTGGGCGCTTCAATCTTTCGGGAGACTGAGTGCACCCAGGCCAAAACTTCAGAGAATTATATATGGTTTGGGCAGCAAAAAGTGGGCTTACAGAAGCAAATGCAATGCATGATTACAGAGATTTCATTGGTTCACTCAAATAAAGTGGTTGGGGTCAGTCTGGGGCAGAGTTGTTTGTTCAGATCGGGTACAAGGAATTCAGTTATGACTATTTTAATACTCTGGTGTTACAATAAGACATTTCAAGGATTTTCTGTTCCCTCTTATACTTGTCCCCACCTTGACCCTTTGCAAAAGCAGCTCAAGCAGGAGAAATGCATAGTGTGGGGGGGGTCTTTCATTATCCTATCCTGAGCTCATGTTGTCCTATTCAGAAAGTCCTTGACTGAGCTTATGTTTATGTGTTTTCCCGAAACAATTTCAGATTTTTTTATTGCATAGTATTATCTCTAATTTAAAACAAAGTAATTTCTCCCTTCACTTTTCTGCTTCCCATCCCTTCCATGTACCCTGCCTCATCTACTCTCTAATTCATGACCTCCTCTTTTTCTTTAACTGTACTTATGACATATATTAATACATAAAGACATAAATCCTCCTGTGGCATCCTCTTGAGTGTTCCTTGTATGTGTATTATTTCAGGGATAAACACATGTTTTTAATAACCACTTATGGCTTTTATTACTGGGGAAGACTATTTTCCCATTCTCAGCTTCCCATAGCTATCTGTAGTTCTTTACCTAGGGGTGAAGATCCCTGGGATTTCTTTGTAGGGACATATCAACCCTGCACACACCTGTTGCACTGGGCATGCATATTGGTGTGTGGGGACAGGTGCGGATGTAACTGACTGGGACCAGTGCTGGGGTCCCAGACCCCAGGTCTCTCTCTTACTATTTGGTTGGAGACAGAGAGTTATCTGGGGCCATCCTTAAGGCAGGAACCCGGGTGGTCATCTGTTTCTGGTGTAAGTGATGTCTCCACGAATAAGAATCCATCAGCCTGTATTGGGTCCCAGAATCTGATTTCCCTCTCAACATTTCTTCCTTTTGTGTTAGCATGTCTATAGGTAGTGTACTTGCTCAGCTTGTGCCTAGACACTCCTATTGTTAAGGTGCCATGTGTGAAGTGTCTCTGTCCTTTTTAGGAGACACATTCTTACTGTAGAATTCCAGATACTTTGGCTTTTCCAGTCTTTCCA
Source organism: Cricetiscus sungorus (assembly GCA_030556225.1). Classification (NCBI taxonomy): domain Eukaryota; kingdom Metazoa; phylum Chordata; class Mammalia; order Rodentia; family Cricetidae; genus Cricetiscus; species Cricetiscus sungorus. The sequence goes on along the minus strand of JANBXA010000609.1, from coordinate 21,635,497 downwards.
CTGCTCTTCCTTGATGTTTCCTGAGTCTCAGGTACAAGCTTTGTGTTGTAGATGTATCCATTTGTTTTGGCAAACTCAGTATCAGTCATTCATTGTACTTTGAATAGTTATGGTATTTTGTAAAAGTCCCTCTCTGCTGCAAAGATTACATTCTTAAAGTTAGCCACCAAGGTCTATTCCATTATTTAACCACTTCCCCAACCTGAGGCTGTCTACCAAGGTCCAGCAAAGAAAAGCCAGTCCCCTTTGACTCACCTAATTAACATGACCAAGTAAAATTTAATATCTCGCCCTAACACAGGGTTTCCCCTTTTCCTTAATAAATCACCATTTGCCTATGTCCTACATCTGTCTCCCCTCTATCCAGAGACACTCTTTTGTCCTCCAGGACAAAACCTCCTTCTTCTTTCTCTCCCTACCCCTTCTTTCTCATCCTCTATCTTTTACCACCATATCCTGGCTCATTCTAACACAGACATACCATTTCCACTTAAAATGTATACCTGAAATGTCATATGCTGCATCTTTTCTGACACCTAAACTTTTTTCTCTGCCTGATAAAGAATCTTTCTGCAAAAATAGGAAGTGTTTGAGTGTGGGTCTTGCTTAATCTGGGGACCGAAGGGGACATGTGTCCCCTTCCTTCCCTGCTGAAACAAGAAAGAACTTTAGACTTGAACCTTCATACCTGTGCCCTAAAATGACAGCCTTCAAAAAAGATCACATCCAGTCTTATCAGACATCCCAAAGCTCCCCCCATATTCTAGACTTGGAACAAGAACCATCTCATGGAGTCCAACATAGGCACCATTTTCTGCCTGATTCACTCCACAAATGTCATTTCTAATCTCTCTAACTCAACCTGCTAACACATCTTCTCTTCAATGAGAGAAAGATATAATAAAAGAAATCCACAGGTCCACATTTCAGCACAAACTACCAACAGTTGGAAAGATTAAGCCAGAACTTCCTCTCCAAACCCCAGCAGTCCTGTAGAGATATGCACACCAAAGACAATTACATAAATTCACAAATTCCAGGACACACAAGTTAAATAACAATCATAAACTTCAAGGAGTTCAGAGAGAACACAAAGAAACCGCTCAATAAAATTAAGGAGAAGACACTGAAGGATTTTAAATGCCTGAGTGATTCCTCTGAAAACACAAACACAACACAGTCTGAGATGACAAAGACAACCCAAGCCTTGAGAACACAAACCAATAAGTATGTACCAATATGCAGGCTCAAATATATGGACTCAAAGGTAGAGTAAAGGATCTTGACCAAAGAAGCAAATAGTGAGAAAAGTAGGTACAAAAATCACATTTCCGAGCTCCCCATCTTATAAGCCTATAGGATTGTAAATTCCTCTGAAAGTTCTCCTATTTGTTTGTTTGGTTGTTTGTTTGCTTCCTTTGTTGTTTACTTATCTTTTTAATTATTATTTAACCAGTATTTTTCTATGAAGCTCACAAGCCTGGAAATCACTCTGTAAACCAGGATGCCTGCATTGAATTTAAAAATCCACATATGTTTGCCTCAGGAGTATGGGGATTAGAGGGGAGCTACACCACATAGCTTGGGCCAATGTTTATGCATTCTCATCATGGAATTATACATCAACTTTGTATATTGAGGACACACGAATACTCTATAATGCTCCTGTACATGAAACACAAGAGTGTCAGGTCCAGCACACTGAATTCTGGGGAATGCATTGCTTCTGTATCTTCTGGCAAATCTGTCTTTGAAGGTGCTTTCTTCTCTCAGTAGCCTGGTATTGAATTTTCAGTTCACCCTCCATGCCTCTCCTCTGAGGTTAGGGATATGGAGACTGTCTCATAATGAATAATGAGAGACAGGCACCTGAGAAAGGGCCACATTACCAAGGAGTAGCGGAAGCAGAGAAGCTGCCTGAGGCAGACAGCCTGAGGGAGCAGCATGTGACAAGCCTCCTCTGTGACAGAAAAGCAAGTGCTGGGAGATGGGCAGCCATTTCACATACTGTAGTGCAGATCACATACACCCCAAACTCATTGTGGCATCAGTGGCTCCTCCATTCTTACTGTGCTAAGCTTCCCGCTGATCCCTGACACAGGAGAGGGTGTCCAGGAAATCACACATCCTATTGTTCACAGAGTAGCCAGGATGCTGATGTTGGCCACTGCAGAGCTGTCACCATGGCTACCATGAGATGATTTTAATTCAAGAGAAGAGTGACTCATGCATGAGTAGTGAATTCTGTAGATGTCAGTGGGGACATTGTGATTCATATAGGAACTCTGGCAGATTTACCTTTAGGATCTGGATATTGCTTTCTCACTAAAGAGATGTCAATGATAGATGAGCACAGACCAGTCAAATGTACAGTAGACTGCAAGCAATGCTGTGTGCAAATGAATGGAGGTCCTGGGAAGGATGTCCCTCAGTTACTGGGTATTACCTATGCCTTTGGCACATTGGGAACCCAATGCTGGGAATTGTATGTGCTTTTCTTTCCTGCCAGCAAGTTCCCAGACTCATTTCTTACAAGTGCTCAGGCTTGTTACTAGCTACCTCATAATGTTTTAAATTAACCCATATTTCTTATCTACACTCTGCCATGTGGTTCAGTAACTGGTTCTCAGTACAGCAAGCTTATCTCCTGCTTCCTCTGCATCTTCTCCTGACTCTGCTGATTCCTTCTTCTTCTTCATTGCTCTCTCTTATTGTCTGTCAGTCCTGCCTAACCTCAACCTGTCCTGCTCTTGGCCAATCGGCTTTTTGATTAATCTAATCAGAGTGACATATATCCACACACTGTAAAGAAATATTCCACATTTCCTTATTTTTGTCTAATTAAAAGGAAGATTTTTAACTTTAACAGGGTAAAATTATGTCCAAAAAAAAGTTATCTAGTAAAAATTATAGGTACAATAAGCAGTCCATTTTCATTTGGCAAATTTAGAGACAATACTATATTATCTTTATGAGTCTAATTTTTTTTACCTAATATAGGTTTTTTTACAATGAAGGAGAACTTTAAATTTAATGATTTAGCCTTTAATTCCATCAAAATCTCCAGAAGGGTGTAATATTACTGAACGTCAAGGGAATCTGGCTGCCAGGAGAGTCAATCAAAGTTCTTCTGTAACGTTGGGATGTCCAGCTTTGGCCTGCAGGCCTAGTATATCTGATAGACATTTTTGAGAATCTGGAAATTTAGAACAACTGTACTACCTTCTCTTGGACAGTTTGTCAGTCACTTTCTTTTGTTTCCTTCTGGTGCAGTTTGTGCAGTATACTGTCTGCAATTGAGCAAGAACAGAGTTTTGCACAAATGGCTACCTCATGCCATAAAGAAAGCAAACTTTATATGGGAGGTTCTCTGATGCCCATCACCTTCTTTTGAAGTAAATTGGTGCTGACAGGAGCAGACATGTCTCGCTGTTATGAAAACCCTTAGGTTATTAAACATATTAAATACCATATTATGTATGTATTTGACGGGTTTGAAGAACATCTATTTATAAAATTGTGTGTGTTTAACACTGAAAATTCATAATCTGACTAAAAGCTTGGAGATTAACGATGGCTTAGTAATGTGTATTTTGTAAGTATGCATTATATTTTTAATGAGGTGCATAAACACAATACACCAAAGAAGAACAGAAGCTTAAAAGCAGTATAACAAAATTAACTTTGAATTTATATCAAGAAACCAAAGTCCATACCAGTATAAAATGCTTTGAGCTTGATATTTGTATTTTGGATTAAAGTAGATTCAATAATCAGCCCTTTAATCTTATCATTCCCATACCATATCCTTCTTTTTTCCTCTGGAGTGAACCATTTGAACTGAGGCACCACGTGGCAGAGCATAGAGAAGAAACATGGGTTAATTTAAAATGTAAGGGTTAGGCAGTAACAAGCCTGAGCTATCGGCTTGGCATTTACACTGAATAACAATCTCTGTGTGGTTATTTGGGAACTGGCTGGTGGGAAAGAAAAGTCTACCTACAAAGACTGTATCACAGACCTTCGTATAGTGAAACACTTTCTGTTCATCCTTTGGACATGGCTTGAGCAGTCAGTGATAACTTTGCAGCAGAAGAAAAACATACTCTACATTCTCGATAACTTTTGTCAGTGAGACTTCCATGAAGAAATGGAGGCTTCTGGAAGTGAGGACCCTGGTGAGGGTCACGGCAACAACACAGACCACAAACAGAAAGGACAAAATACCAGTAGATAAAGCAAGGTGAGTTGGTGTGGTCCTAGTCTCAAACCGTGTTTGTATGTGAAAAGGGACATGTGGAGGGAAGGCTGGTGTATGCCAACTATTTTCATGGGAGACAGAATGCATGCCTCTACTCAGCACAGATACAAAACCCAGAAGGCCAAATTAGAGATAGCACCAATGTAAGTAAGGGTTACTTACATGCCTATGGGAGACAGGTACTTACAGAAGCAAAAATGAGTCAGAGGCACAGCTGTATGCACATAGCCCACCCAGCATGAATGACTGACTGCCCGCACAAGGATGGGAACCTGGAGCACACTGCCAGCCTTCGGCTTAATAGAGGCTTGGGAAAGGTTCATTTCAAGGAACTCAGTTGGCCTGAACCTCTTCCAGGCAGCATGACTGATCTCTGTTCCTTCCAGTTAGAGTCTATCTTAGAGGCTTCTTTGTGGTAGGCTAATCTGAGAGTGACTCACAGCAGTCTTTATTGCTCCGTCTTGGTAGGGAGGGGCCTGGTGAATGTGGTCAGTTTTGGGGACTTCCTGAAGCTATCTTGGGTTGTGTACTTTCTGGCTTAAGGAGCTCCCCTGCAGATGAGATTTTTCAATACAAGAAGAACTTTTAAACAAAAAGAGCTGAGTTGTGTTTGGATTGAGGCATAAAAGATGAGGACCACATGGCAGTAAGACAGGCAGGCATACAGCGATCCTAAGGTTTGTGGCTTGGGAAACACGCTGGAGATTGTCTGGGGAAGTGTTTTAGATCTCAGGCACAGGAGGAAAGGGGAACTGTGGAGCAACATGAGGACAAGGAGTGAGGTTGGACAAGATCTCAGAAGTCTTCGGTATGTTTTCTTAGAATACTGAGAGGAGATTCCAAGGACAGTGAGGTACATGGATCCAGAGACCAAGAGAAGCAAAGGCATACTTGACAAGCAGCTGCTCGTGCTCGTGAGCAAGCATATGTCTCCAAAGGGGCGTTTTTCCTATAGAGGAATTTGTGGGTGGGCGCAAGAGTGATTTTCCTTCATTGTGGGGGTTGTGCTTTTAGATACAGCCACGGACACAAGTTGCAGAAGAGAAATTGTACTTCAGTGAAACTAACCAGTAAGGGGAACATAGCCCCAAACACATTGATTTCCAAGGTCAGTAATATATATAAGTTGTCTTTTGAGTAGAAAGTTGTAAAATAAAGGAGAGGGGAAAATCGTGTGTGTAAACAGACATTCTATGTCAGCAGACTGGAAGACTGCAGGATTAAACAGCATTCCTCTTGATCTGGTCTTTGTTTTCAACTCATTCCAATAGAAAATCTATTTTGTGAGAATGCCTCGTCTTCATTTTTAAAAATAGAATTCAACTGTCCAAGCCAAGAAGTAGCCATTGTAAAAGAAGAAAAGCAATGTGTAAAGCTGACATGCTCTGTGGATAGAGCTCATTTGCAAGGGAAAATTTGTGGTGATTGTGCCCCTGCGGGCCAGGGGAAACTGCCTTTCCACAGTTAGTCACACAAAACACGGCTCCTCCTTTCTGTCACCGCTCTGAGTGAGCCTTGATTTCAGAATAAAAATCTACATCTTTTGAAATATGACTGGGACTATTTGTGTCTATTTTCATGTGAATGTTTTTCTTCGTTAGTGTTTTCTATGCTCAGCATTTCACTGAAGTAAAAATTAGAACATGAGCAACATGTGTCCAATTGTTAGGAAATTTAAATAACATGACCAGTGTTTTAGACATATAGCTGAAATGGCTTGGGGAAATACAGAACTTTTAATTGACCAACAGCAATCACACTGTAAATGAACAATTTCCCCAAAGAATTCAATAGTAAAATGAACACTAAATCTCAACCTCATCAAATGTTAAAGAAAACCAAGGAACACAGGAAACTACTGTCATTTATATTTGTTCCATGTAGTAAAATGACAAATGCACATTATTCTGGACACATAAAGAAGAGTAGGAAACCAGACCAAACTTACTCAAAGAAATAGATGAAAACCCGTGAAGAGAAATCTTAGCTGTGAAAAGTCAATAATGTGTAAATCATGGGATATGTCATTGACAAAGGCTTATCATTAAACAAAACATATCCCACCCACTGTGTTAGTGCAATATAATAGGGAAATTTTCTCATCCAAGAGTAAATAATAAATGTGATGTCTCCAGCTACTTTCATATATGAAGCTTTTCATATCTCTAAGAAGAGAAAGGGACTTTCCTTTCTCCATAAATAAGTTAAAAATCATAACAGGCCTGAGATGCAGCTCAATTGGAGAACATGGGCTGCATGATCTAGGAATTGGGTTCCAACACCAACACCAATATCGCAACAAACCAACAAAGAGAAAATAGCAATATTGTACACAACAGTGACATAGTAAGAGCTGTCCTTGTGAAAGTGAGCAATAGATTCTTTTGGCAATTATTTTGTCCGTGCTTATTCCCTCAATGAGAAGAATAATTGACCTGTATGGTCATAGAGGAAGAAATAAATTTGGCATTGTTAATACTGTCATTGCTCATTTGAATTTAGTAAAAGAAATATAATGTATGTATAATTATTAATGTACATTTACTCAGTTGAAGTGTCTGCCTGGTATATATAAGGCCTTAGGTTCAAACCCCAGAATTGCAGTAAAAGTCAAATAGGGCAACTTCACCCCAGACTTTTCTGCAACCTACCATATTTATTCTGGTCCCATACTCAGCACACCAGTACAGCCTAGTCTGGCATCCCTGCTTTCACTGAAGAAGAGCTCTTGCTCAAGCAAAATCCTGCTTACCTACTCACCAAATCCTAGGGATCTCTCATATATCCACCATTTTCACTCAGACTTATATACTCCTACACTCTCTTCTTGGAACAGGAAACCATCCTGTGTACCATACCAGTACACTCTGTCCATCTGAATCCACCCCCAAAGTCATTTCCAACTTCTAGACCTACCACACCAACTCATCTTCCCTTTGCCACCACCCTGCTCCATCCTTCACAAACTCAGAACTAACAAAGGACGTGCACATGCACAGATATCATCTTTATCATAAACAATATGAAAGATCAAGCCAGTATCTTCTCTCCACAACCTAACGGTCTTAAAAATGCCTACCAATGAGAATCACATAGGTGAACTCCAGGACAAAAAGTTTAAAAGAAGAATCATAAACCTTCTTAAAGACTTCAAGGCATCGAGAACACAAAAAGAAAGATCTCAAAGAATTCAAGGACAATGAGCTTAAAGACAAATCTAGATGAAACCTTGACAAAATGAGCTTGGAACATGGCAAATCTTTAAAAATGGAGCAGTAGGAAAGTATGAACATAAGCATATATGAGAGGGAACAACAGCAAGCCAATGACTTAAACCAGACATTCAAAAAGTTCATAGACAACTTCCTCAATCTAAGAATATGTCAGAATAGGTACACCCATCCAAACACAATGAAAACACAGTACCCCAAATACAGACAACCAGAAGCAAAATGCCAAGAGTGTGTTGTAGATAAACCATTTAGTATACACAAAAAATAATGTATATTGAAAGTTGTAAGAAAAAACATGCATACCACATATGAACGAAAACGTATCACATTGGCAGCTATTTCTCAATGGAAATAATGGAGAAGTTTGAGGAAGACCCAAAATTCATTGACAGCCAACAGACAATAATATACACAGCAATATTATTTGACATGATTAAAAGAGAAAGAAAATTGCCTCCAGAGATGCTAACAGTATAAACTAGTTATGTCCAGCATACCAAACATTAAGAAAGTGGAAAAATCATTATTTCATAATTGAATGTGGAGTGACCATAGCATAAAAAACTAGAAAGAAATGCAAATCCATATTTGTGAAGACACAAAATACAACCAAGGGCACACACAATCAACAAAATCAACAAGATGATGAACACTTCCTGCAGACAAAAATAAAACAAGAGGTGACAGTTGGGTGGGGTAAAATGCCCAAGGCGCCAGTATAATCCTAAACTGATACTGACACTGTTGGGATCAAAGTTACAAAGAGCATTTAGTGTATTGGGATCCACACTCTTCTTGCAGATTATTCCTGTAAACCAACAATGCAAATAAATTGGCAGTCCCAAACCTAAATAGTTACAACCAAAGTCAGATTTATCAGAGCAGAGATGACAAAGAGCAAGGAAGACAGTAAATGAGACATTCTTTTTACCTCTACAAACTATTGTAGAGATAGAGAATTTACACGTTTAGGTTTGCAAGCCACAGGGCAACGCATCCTAGAGGAAAAAAAATGTTCAAAGCAGTTTTGAAAATGGATGCAGAATAAAAGAAAGTTACATTTCTCATACTTTTTATCCTATCAGGACTTTATTCTTACCTGCTTCTGGGAGGCAGGGTCCAAATCTGCAAATAACCTTTTTGAACATACTGTACTTTTTCAAGATAACTGACAGTATGTTTTCAGGATGTAAACACAAAAAAATGAGAATATGATAGATATGTTAACTGAATTCATGTATCACAATTCACATTTCTATCCGTATATGCAGTAAAATTTGTAGTCAAATATTACTTATGATTTATTATAGCTTGCATGAAGATTCAGAAAGGAAAATTGGCCACAAGCCACAGAAGCCAGGCAAACACCAGAAGTTAGGATGTGGTGGTACACACCTAGTCCCAAGACTCAGATTACAACAATTTTGAGATGTCAGTTTTAGTATTTTATAATGATCCCTTTCTGCTACAAAGAGAAACTCCTTCTTTGAAGTTTGAGAGACACACTGACCCAAGGGTATACAGATGAGTATTTAAAATACAGTTAGGAATTACTCTGGGTTAGTAGAGAGGCCACACAATGTCTTTCTCTATGCTACATGACTTCCCTAGCCCTGGGAACATGATTGGGTCTCTATTATGGGTGAGATTTCCTTCCTGTTGAAGAGGCCCAAAAGTCTAATTAGATTGCTGTTGTTTATTGTGAAAATATGACCTTACTATTGCACTTTTAGTGAATACTGTCATGCTGATCACTTTTGAGGTTCATAGGTGTCACAGATGGATAGGACTACTGTTTGCTTCCCTCCCTTGTCAGCTTGCATAGCACCTCTGATATGAAAGTTAGTGTTCAGGGGAGGCTGTGTGCTCAAAGGACCACTTAGAGTAGTTGAATCTCCTACTGTGTGGGCCCCTGGATGTAATTCACCAGGCTTGACAGCAAATGCCTTCACCTTCTGTGCCTTCTTATCACCTGGGCTTGATTTTAATCTTTCATTTTTTTTTAAAAATCTGAGTTTTGCCAGGTCATGGTAGTGCATGTCTTCAGATTAGATGCAGCTCAAGCCCTGAGTTCTGGGTCTGAAGTGCCCAGTGGTTTCAGGGACAGGAATTTACCTTAAATCTTTAGGAGGCAACTAAGGGTTACAGCAATGACCCATGTTGTTTTGAGAGCTTCTTGAACACTCTCAACCTACACCTTGAAAGGGAGTTTTTCATGCCTAATGCTGAAGTTTGGTTAGTCTGTGACTCTTGGATGCATCGTTGTCATCTCAAATATTACAGATTATATACATATATCCATGAGTATACATGTATACACACAAACACATGTACACACACACACACATTTATATAAAATATATAAGTTCTCAGACCAACAAAAACAGCTGGCCACAAATGCTAGAGAGGAAGGAGGAACATCGTTCACTCTCAGTAGGACAGCAAACTACTGTATCTACTTTGAAAACCAGGTGGAGATTACCAAAAAGAAAACAAATTAATCTAGTACTTGATCCAGCTACAATGCTCAGACATTTGTGCAAGGGACTTGACATCGTGATCCAAAGACACTTGCTCAGTCAAGATCATTGCAACTCTCTTCACAAAGATAGGAAGTTGAAACCATCTAAATCCTCGTCAACTGACTGATAGATATTGACTAGGTGATACATATACACTATATAATAATACTCTTTAGCTCTAATGATAAGTAATAAAAGTTTTCAGGCTGTTAATATTGTGGAAATCTGTTCTTCTGCTGCAATCATTGCATACAGTTTTGCTAGGTAGGTCATTTTAAGTCATAGTCTTTTAGGTCTAAACTGCATTGCTCCAAGCCCTTCTGTTGTTTCCATTGAGAAATCAGCTATCATTCTGACAGTGTTTCCTTTATTTGCGATGTGCAGTTTTTCTCTTACAACTTTCAATATAGGTTCCTTGCTGTGTATACTTAGTGATGTACCATGGGGATTTTCCTTTCTGCTCTTGTCTATTTATTGTTGTCTGTTCTCATTGTGTTTGGGTGGGTGTGTCTTTTCTGAATTTGGGAAAGTTTTGTTACATGAGCTTGTTGAAGACTTGGTCTATGCCTTTGGCTCTGCATAGTATCCAGCTTGCATAAATTGCTGGGTGAAGCCTCCCTGATGAAAATTGAGCTAGGCCCTTATTTATGAATATAGCAGAACATCATTAGAAATCAATTGAGTTTTATTTCATTTTATTTATATATTTGTTTGTTTGTTTGCTTAATTTTCTGGTCAGTCGTGATTGGTTCTATCCTAGGTCTCTGTGCTATCCAGGCTATGGTTTCAACTATAGGTTCCAAGGTTCCTAGGAAGTAGAATTAGGCTCTCTCTCATTGTGTGGGCCCCAAGTTGGACCAGTCATTGGTTTGCCACTCTCACATGTTCTGTGCCACCTTTACCCCAATACATCTAACAATTGGACAGACTGGGTTGAAGTTTTGTGGCTGGATTTGTGTCCCAGTCCCACCAATGGAAGCCTTGCCTCCATAAGGAAGGTGGCCACATCAGGCCTCTGTACCCCACATTAGTAGGAGTTCTCTTGAGGCTCACCCTCATAGGTTTCAGGTAGTTTGTACTGCACAGGTTTCCACACTGTCAACCAAATGCTCCCCATTTCCAAATGTCTCTCCCTACACTCTTTCCTTCTCTACCTCCCTCCCCAATCAGATACCTCCTGTTCTCATCCCCACCTGTCCCCAATTCACCTGCAAATGATGTTCTATTTCCCATTCCCAGGGAGATCCATGCTTCCCCCTTTAGCCCTGCTTGTTACCTAGCCTGTCTGGATCTGTGAATTTTAGAAAGGTTATCCTTTACTTTGCAGCTAATATCCACTTATGAGTGAGTACACTCAATGTTTGTCTTTGTGGGTCTGAGACACCTCACTCAGGATGGATTCTTTTTTCTAGTTCCATCCATTTGCCTGCAGTTTTCATTATGTCATTTGATGTAAAGCGGCTGAGTAATAGTCCATTGTGTAAATGTACCACAATGTCCATGACTATTCTTCACTTGGGGGCCATGGAAACTGTTCTCATTTTCTGACTACTGTGAATACAGGCACTATGAACATAGACGAGCAAGTGTCTATTGGCAACATGTTGTGCACTTTGGGTATATGCCCAATAGTGGGATAGCTGGGTCTTGAGGTAGATCAACTCCCAAGTTTCTGAGAAGCTGTCAAACTGATTACAGTAGTAGCTGTGTAAGTTTGCACCCTCAACAGCAATGTAGAAGTGTGCCCCTTGCTCCATATACTCAACAGCATGAGGTGTCACTTCAATTGTTGACCTTAGCATTACTGACAAGTATAAGATGGAATCCCAAAGTTGTTTTGATTTGCATTTCCCTGAAGGCAAAGGATGCTAATCATTTATGTGTTCTTAGCCATTTAAGAATCTTCTGTTAAGAATTATCTGTTTAGATGTCTACCCCATTTTTCAAATTAGATCATTTGGCTTGTTGATGTCTAGTTTCTTTAGTGCTTTATTTATTTTTGACGATACACTTTGTCAGATGTGGAGATAACGACAACACTTTTTCAGTCTGTACATATCGATTTGGTCCTACTGACTGTGTCCTTTGCCTTACAGGTGATTTTCAGTTTCATGATGTCCCATTTATTATTTGTTAATACTAGCACCTGCATTATTGGAGCTATGTTTAGCAAGTTGTCTCCTGTGTAGGCTATTCCCCACTTTTTCTTCTGTCATGTTCAGAATATCTGGTTTGATGCTGAGGCTTTGTTCCACTAGGACGTGAGTTGTCTTCAGGTTATTGGGTCTTTGTAGCGTATATGTTTTCCACCAGCCTGCCTGGTCTCATCGCCGCGCCAGCCTCAAATAACATGCAGAGACTCTGTATTTGAAAGAAGCTGTGGCCACTTATTATCATTGTTTTTCAGCTAGCTTTGTCTTAATGCTTAACCCATTTCTATTATTCTAAGTATTTCCACGTGGCTCATCTTACCAGAGAACGGTGAACCTGCATCTTGCTTTCTCTACACTCTACATGCTGACTCCTCCTTCCTACTTCCTCTTTCCTCCTTGTCTCCTAGCCCCACCTATCTTGCTTTCCCATTGGCCCAACAGTGCTTTATTGTTTAACCAGTATGAGAAACATATTTACAGAATAACATCTCACATCATCTCCTCTTTTCTGTCTAAAATAAAAAGAAGAGTTTTAACCTTAACATAGCAAAATATATCACATAATAGTTATCAATTAAGAATCACAGTTAACAATGTTTAGTCCATTAACATTTTGTAAGACTTAAAGAAAATATCTATCCTATCTTTGTGAGTCTAAAGTCCTATATGTAACTTATCTTTAATCCTAACTAAGCAAAATTGTAACCATAACCATCTGTCTTCAATTCCACCAAAGACCACAGAAGGATAATATATAAACTCTAGAAATGATGGAGACAACTCACTGCCTGGTCAGTCACCTGAAGTTCTTCTGTAATGTTCTATCATCAGCCCATAGGCCAGAGTGTGTCTGGCAGACACTTTCATGAAGCAGGAACCCTGTAGCTCTGTTCATCTTGTTTAGCAGTCATTTTTCTGTGGGTCTTGCAAGTCTGGTTTCTACAGCTTAAAGTCATACAGTCCAGAAGAGCAGTACCTTGCCCAAATGTCTAGTCTTGCCATATTTGAAGCAAACTCCATAATGTGTTTCTTCAATGTCCATCTTCCTTTCTGATGCAGGTGGTGTTAACAGGGGCAGTTGTGCTTCACTGTCAAGAAAAACCCTAAACCATTTTAAATGCCATATTCTGTAGGTCTTTGAAAGATTTGAAGAATGCCTATTCATCTCAAATACATCTCTGTATATCTAGAAATCCTAACTAACTTAACTCTAAGCTTTAACTATTATACGTTACATTTTCCAATGAGCTATATAAACACAATACATAAACAAGAGGGGAAATATACATATCACAAGATTGACCTTAAATTGTATCAATAAATGAAAATCCATTCCAAGGCAAAATATTCATATCTATACCATAATTCCCTTTTTACTTTTAAAAAGAATGCTTGTGGACATTAACCATTTATAACCAAGCCCACTTAAATGAAAACAAACATTTATAAACAATATTTGGGAATTTGGGCGTCATTCTTTCCAAACTACTTTCTGTTGGTAGGGGGCACTGACATGGGAGATCTTAAGAAGATGCAGAAATCTTGGCTGTAATGGTCTGCAAGGCTGCGTTATCCCATTAACATTGCTTCAGGGACTCTGCTTGATCAAACCACATTAGTTTGGAAGGAATCCACAGCTTTTCTTTTTCTGTGGAAACAAAGTTAGAAATTCTTTTCCCCAGTAACTTGCCCTTGAACTTAAATTTTGGAGTCAAAGCATTTTTAAAATATATAAATTGAATTAATCCAGCAGCATTTCTTTTATCAGTAGTTGTTAATATCTCAGCAGTCAAACAATTTAAAGATAACAGAACAGCGTACAATATCCAAAGATTCTCTGTGCTTTCCAACTTTATGTGGCTTTTTTATTACTCTATTTCTTCTACTTCTGTTTTTACATATTTTGAGACAGGGTTTCTCTGTTTAACTTTTATTTGTCCTGGAATTTACTTTGAATATCAGGATTACTTTGAAATCACAGAGGTCTGCTTGCCTCTGTCTCCCGAGTGCTGTGATTAAAGGTGTATGCCACCACACCCAGTTACTCTACTTCCTTCTTTCTTTTATATACCATTGTATCCTGTATCTTTTTTGTCTCCCAAATATATATTTTAAAACACATTATGAACCTTCATTGCCAGCTCTCCTACACACCAAGGAATTGTTAGCAGAGCTATATAAAATCCATGCGGTTTTTTTGCCACTTTTGCTGAGTCAGGAAACCTCACTTAAAGGAGCCATGTAAATCTTTGTCTCTCACAAAACAGAGTCCAACCCAGAAAAATACTGCTACCAAGAAGCCTTGCTTGTCCTTGTTCTTTTGTTTCTGAAAATATTTTTTAAGCTATTGTTAAGTTTTAAGTGAAAGTTCTCAATCTGACTTCTGACACCAGATAATGCGGTTTAATAAGGATCAGGATAAACAATTAGTCTGAATAGATGTTTATTCAGGGAGAAATAACTCACAACATAGGCAGATGAACGCAGCGTGTTCCACATGATCCTAAGCCTTCCAGCTCCCATCACCAAGAAAGCGGCTCTGACCCTTCCTCAGCCTTTTCCCCCAGGTCACATCTGGCCCTGTCTCCACCCCCAATGGGCATGGTCTAAGCCCCAGGTGGGGACAAGGTAAATATCTCACTACAATTCTCCTTTTAGTCTAAAGAAAAGATTTTGGCTTGATACAAAACTATATACAAAACAGTGAATAACAAGTGTGCTCTAAGAAAAGAAAAATCGAGAACAAAACGACCTACATATCTAGTCCTAGGGCGAAGGCATAATGGTGTTTACAATAGAGTTATCCTAAGTGGGAAAGCTGAAGTCTAGTACCTAATATATCTAACTAGGAAGAGAGAATAATAGTTGTGATAGTTTAATGCACAACCTCATCAAGACCTGAGAAGGAAAATAACGATACTAGAGTACACACAAAGTGCTGATGGACAACTTCCAAAAGATGCAGCGAGGACAGAAACATCAAGCTACCTGGACAGTCACCCAGGGTCTCACAGCAACGTTGGTACAGCCAGTTTTGGCTAAGGCCAAGAGTACTTGACAGACCATAACAAAAGCATGAAGGTAGAAAGGCTGTCTTACCGTGACTTGGCAAGGTTCAGCAGTCTTCTATATTTGTCTCCTGCAATCACATAGGACCGCATGTCCAGATCAGTGGTCAAGGCTGGGGCAGTTCCTTGCCCAAGAGGCCATAGCTGAAGCAAGGATGAAATCCAGAAGGAGCAACAACAGTG
Organism: Cricetiscus sungorus; assembly: GCA_030556225.1. Classification (NCBI taxonomy): domain Eukaryota; kingdom Metazoa; phylum Chordata; class Mammalia; order Rodentia; family Cricetidae; genus Cricetiscus; species Cricetiscus sungorus. The sequence continues at coordinate 21,620,077 of JANBXA010000609.1, read as the reverse complement.
TCCAACATACTTTTGGGAAAGTTCACGGTGCTGTCAGGAGCAACAGTGTCTCATGTCAACGGAGTACTAATATTAAATGCTTTGTTCTGAGGTCTATGATTGAAGTGATTGGAGATTAAGCATCTATGACTGACTAATCTCATTGGTAATGGAAACATGGGTGAGGTTAATCTGCAAAACTCAGGAACGTAGCTAAGAAACCTGATTAAAACTTCCTTGAGTAAAGCAAGGATACATACCTAAACAATATGACTATGCACATGTAAATTCCTAAAGTAGAAATAGAGCAGAAAGGTCTAGACAAGAGGTATCTCTAAAGGGCAGCAAGATAAATATCCCAAATTTTATCAATATACAAAATGTCTTGAACACAAGCAAAGTATACATACATAGAATATGGCAAGAATAATGTGCATAAAACATAAATGGAAAGATTTCACACAATATGACAAAATATAATATACAATTCTTCCAGTGCATAGGTTACCACAGGTAAGAATATATAACAATCTAAGCTGTAATACTAATATCTCACTCTTACTAAATATTTCACAAGAAGATAGGCTAATCTACCTATATCCATTCTGAACCATACATTTCCAAACCATACCCTATTCCTGTCTAAAAGAGATAACAGAGTCTAAATATCACCTTCAATACCCAACCCCAAGTAACTAAGACCAACCCTATGATGATGAATATTATCCCTAAATTCCAAGAGTGGGGAAAGGGGGCGTCATATTTTTAAGATTACTTCCTGCTGAAAGGGGATGATGATTTCTCCATGGGATCCTGTAGGAAGAAAATTTTAAGCAACCAAATTTCTCAACAGAACTGGCTGTAACATATGTAGCTAGTCATTGTGTGCAGAAAATGATTGACTGGAATTCTATTTGAAACTCTGGCCAAGTTGTAATAAGAAGGTGCACAATTACAGCTAGCTAGTCATGAGTTTTCTCTAGCAAAGAAGTCTCAAACCGGATTTAGGGTGAAGTTTGTAGCTCAGATGTATCAGGTTGAGTGGAGTATAAATGTTCAATTGGGGCCCCATCTTCTTGCCAGAGTGTTTAAAGATTGCTGTTAGGAACTGTTATTATTCCTTCTGAAAAATATAAATATCAATATCAAAGTAAAATTCTCAAGTTTTACGATATGCATTAGGGGAAAGGCAACAATAAGTGCCAACTGTAGCTTGTATGTTTTCCGCCAGCCAGTCTGGTCCCATCACCACACAGGCCCCAAATAACCAGCAGAGACTCTGTATTTGATACAAGCTGTTGGCCACTTATTATCATTGTTTATCAGCTAGCTTTGTCTTTATGATTAACCCATTTCTATTATTCAAAGTATTTCACGTTGCTCATCTTACCGGAGAGCAGTGGGCCGGCTTCTTGCTTTCTCTACACTCTACATGCTGATGCCTCCTTCCTACTTCCTCTTTCCTCCTTGTCTCCTAACCCCGCCTATCTTGCTTTCCCATTGGCCTGAAAGTACTTTATTCATTAACCAGTATGAGAAACATATTTACAGAATAACTCCTCCCATCAGGTCTCCCAGGAAATTTCTTTGATGATATATGAGTTATGATTTCTTAAAGCTTTCCTGAGGTTTCAGAAACAAATTCAGCCTCAAGCTACATAGAGGTCATACAAAGGTAACACACATTAATCTCAGCAGCCAGAAGCTAGGTGGTGGTGGTACACACTTTAATCCTAGGACTCAGGATTAAGAGGTAGATGGATCTCTGTGATTCCAATGCTGGGCAGGGCTACAGAAGATTTATCCAGGCCTAAGGAGAAACAGCTTACACAAAGACTATCTCAGTGCCTTGGATTACACACCTTTAATCCCAGCACTAGAAAGGTATAAAGATAGGAGCAGGGTCTTCAGTAGTCAGTATCAAGCATTCATTCTCCAACCAAATTGAGGAAAAATAGACATTGAAATTGCAGGATTCTGCAGCCATGTGAAGGATAGGCTTCAGTCTGAGGTCTGGTGGAACCAGGAACACATTTCATACTGAGGAATAGTGAAAGTTGGTGCCAAAATGCTTTGCTTTTCTGATCTTCAGCTTGAAGCTTCAACACAAATATCTGCCTCTTGGTCTTTTGTATTTCATGTCACACACACCAGCTCTCCATTCATGTGTCCACTCACAGATAATTACCACAGCCTGTGTCTAGGGCCTCAACTCACATTGGTCCATCTATTGGTGTGTGGTCCTTTACTATGTGTTAAGTATTGTTACAGTGAGCCTCACCACTGTCATCACCTCATTTCCATAAACCTCCATGTCATCCTTAAAGTCCCACTGGAAAAGCTTATCCAGGAATTACAGTATACTTTCCTATGCTGCAAAATCATTGCTGACTGCTCAAGTCCTGTTCAAGGATGTTTCATTCCAGAAGGGACTCTGATACAAACCCAACTCTGGGTTCCAACTGTGCCAAAAGCGTAGGTAATGCCCAGTAACTAACTCAGGGACATCCTCCCTGGGACCTCCATTCATGTGCACACAGCATTGCTTGCAGTCTACTCTATATTTGCCTGGTCTGTGCTCATCTCTCATTGACATCTGTTTAGTGCAAAAGTAATATCCAGATCCTAAAGGCAAATCTGCCAGAGTTACTATATGAACCATGATGTGTCTACTGACATCTACAGAATTCACTACTCATGCATGAGTCACTCTTCTCCTGCAGGAAAATCACCTCATGGTAGCCATGGTGACAGCTCTGCAGTGGCCAGCATCAGCATCCAGGCTACTCTCTGAACAATAGGATGTGTGATTTCTGTGACACCCTCTCCTGTGTCAGGGATCAGCAGAAAGCCTACTGCAGTAACAATGGGGAAGCCACTGATGCCACAATGAGCTTGGGATGTATGTGAGCTGCACCACAGTATGTGAAATGGCTCCCCATCCCCCAACACTTGCTTTTCAGGCATAGAGGTGGCTTGTCACATGCTGCTCCCTCTGGCTGTCTGCCTCAGGCAGCTTCTCTGCTTTCACATCTCCTTGGTAGTGTGGCCCTTCCTCAGGAGCCTGTCTCTCATTAGTCACCATGACACAGTCCCCATATCCCCAAACTCAGAGGAGAGGCATGGAGGGTGAACTGAAAATTCAATACCAGGCTCCTGAGAGCAGAAAGCACCTTCAAACACAGGTTTGCCAGAGGATACAGAAGCAATGAATTCCCCAGAATTCAGAGTGTTGGCAGCTGAGACACTTGTGTTTCATGTAAAGGAGTATTATAGAGTATTTGTATGTCCTCAAAATACAAATTTGATGTACAATTCAGTAATGAGAAGGCACTAAATATTGCCCCAAGCTATGTGGGGTAGCTCTCCTGTAATCCCTTCACTCTTTAGGTAAAAATAAGTGGATTTATTAATTTAAGGAGGGAAGCCTGTTCTACAGAGTGAGTTCCAAGCTAGTGAGGCTTCATAGTGAAATCCTGGTTAAATAAATGAATAAGAAAGTAAAAAAGAATGAAATAAGGGAGGAAGGAAAGAAAGGAAAGAAGGAAAAGAAGAAGGAAGAAAAGAAAGAGTTTTATAAGTGGTATACTTTTCAGAGGTAGTGAAGATTCTTTGGTATCATAAGAGAGGCTCTTCAATAGGATTGGTGACCTTATAATGGTCATAAGGAGGACAGCCTGATATCCTCTCTCTGAATTCTGTTCCATGGTGATACATTAAACTCTCCTAGGAGAACTTTCACTTGAACACAGCTCTGCTTTTCCCTGATCTTAGAGTTAGACCTTCCACGTAAATGTTTTGCATATGACATCTTTCCTATGAATTATTTATAGTAGCACAAGAGCAGATATGGATGCTCTGAGTAATGGTGAGAGAGAGATGGGGGGTTCAAGGGCAACAGCAATATAGTGTATTATTTTGGGAGTCCCTTGGACAATCCTGGCCTATCACTCAAAAGAAGGTTACTTAGCATTTGTATTAGTGTACATCTTTCTACAGCAAATGGAGACCATCACAGAAAACCACAACTAAACATATTACACAGATCAATAGACTGTGTGGATTCCAGACCCAATAGATATATCTGCAGCACAGGTCTTACATCTAAGTCTCAGGGAACATCTCAGACGATAGGGTAGAAAATGTTTAAGAGCAAGAATACTGAGAAGTCTGCTGTGAGATTGTAGAAATAGCTGCATGAACAAGACCTGAACAATGACAATCAATAGACATGCAAACAACAGGAGAGGGAAAAATGCATGCAGTCTCAAACCTACCCAAAGAGCTACAGGCAACTAAAGACTGCTGAGAGAGATAGTGTCTCCCAGAGATGAGTTCCTTGATTGGTTATTAACTCAATACAATGTTGCATCCCTGAAGCATATGCACACAAAGAACAAGAGCTAAAAGGGTCTCCCCCCCTCTCTCTCTCTCTCTCTCTCTCTTTCGTGGAGTGTGTGTGTGTGTGTGTGTGTGTGTGTGAGTGTGTGTGTGTTTGAAGAGAGAGTTTATCAACTTAATAGCCAGGAGGCATAAGAGGGGCTGGAAGGATGAAATATATCTTTAAAACCAGGACATTTCAACTTGTTTAAAAAATGATCAGAGGAAAGGAAACCATTAAGCACTCTATTTAAAAATCACTTTAGAAAATGCTAGGTTTCCTTATGACATTTCATAATATTTAATTTTGACTGATTCTCACCATGCCTCAAGCCTCAGCCTCACTGTCCTACTTTCTATCCCCCATTATTTTTCTATCTCCTGTACACACGTTGTAATCGATTACTCTCTCGCTACCTACCACTCTGTTATGAAACCATTATGAAGGGGCAGAGAAGGAGGTCAGAAAGTAAAATGTCCTAGTCTGAGAAAACAAAGAGAATTTGGAGAAGCAGACACCAGGAAAGAACAGCAGGATTTCAGAAAGGAGGTGGAGGACTTCCCTCAAGCTCAAGTGTAATCACTTTCATCTGTCATAAAATCTAGAGAGAGGAGACGAGACCAGGGTGCGGAAACACACAAAGACAGCTGAACTGAACAAGGAGGAGCTAATGGGCCCCCAAACTTATGACTGGGAATCCAGAATGGGACTGACTCAAACCCCCTGAATATGGGTCTCAGCTAGAAGGACTGAGCAGTCTGGGGGACCTCAGACAGTAGAAACAGGATCTATTCCTGGGGCACAAAAGGACTGTGCAGACACATCCCCCTTGGAGGGATACCCCATTAACCTAGAGACAGAATAGATGTCCTAGTCCCTACTTCAAATGACTTGACAGATTTACAGGACCCAACCTGGAAAGCATAGCTCTACAAGTGGAATGGGGGTGTGGAATGGGAGGGGAGGGTGGCCAGGATGCATGTCACAGGGGAAAGAGGGTAAGAGGGAGGGAAGAAGGGTTGGAGGGAGGGACAGACAGAGGGACGGAAAGGAAACCGGGATCGACACGTAAAATTTTTAAATTATATTATTAATAAAAAAATTTAAAAAAGAAAAATAATTTTCAGCTTCTAATGGATACACACAATGTCATTATAACAAAAGCTATGCCCTAATAATAAAAGAAATGCAGAAGGAATAACTGTCCCAAATGTGAAGTTGTACTGTAGAACTTTATTTTAAAAAATGCATGGAATTGGTGTGAAAATAAGCATATTGATCAAGGAAATCAAATTGAAAACTCAGAAAGGAAATCAAAGAACTATAGATACCTAAATTTTCACAATGAGCCAAAAATATACAGTTGATAAAAGACATCATTGTCAAACAAATTTGTGTCCAAGCAGGAGAGCAGCATGTAAAAGTGTGCATAGAGATCCATGTTTATCACCTTGCATACAACTCAATGAAAATGAAGAAAACATCTCAACATAAGATACCATGAATCTGATGTGAGAGAAAGTTGGAAATAAACTTGAATTTGTAGGAACAGGAAAGGAATCTATATGACCAGAGAACAGTTTGCACAGGAACTAAGACTAACAATTAATAAATGGTACCTTATGAAGTAGAAAAGTCTGTATAAGAAAGAAAACCATAATTGGGTAAAGTGGCAGCCTATAGAGTGGGAAAGGATCTTTACCAAATGTACATCTGCTAGAAGGTTAGTACCTAAATAGTACCTAAACTAAAGAACAAAAGAAGCCACACTAGTTAGCCATCAAGGCCAGGGAGTGGTTGTACACACCTTTAATCCTAGCACTCTGGAGACAGAGACAAACAGATTTCTGTTAGATCAAGGACACACTAGGCTATATGAAATTAATCCAGACATAAAGATAAACAGCTCACACAAGGGAATTCCTAGCACAGGGGAGCACAGACACTTTTATCCAAACTCTAGGGAGGCAGAAACAGGAGTGGTATGGCTGGGCAGAGAGAGGAATATAAAGCAAGAGAAGACAGGAGTTAGGTACAATCTGAGCAGCAGTGACATCTGAGGCAGTCAATATAATGCAGTCAGAAGAAGCAGTGAGTCTAACGATCCAGTATGAGGATGCTTTTTGTGGAGGCAGTCTGTGGATAGGATCACCCCTGATGGTCTGAGGGTTCAGTAGAGCTAAGAGGTTTTATTTGTGTCTGGGCTTCTACTTCTCTGATCATTCAGGTTTCCCCCACCCTAATATTTGACTCTAAGTTTTTTATTAACTCTGATTAGAATTACTGTGAGAGAATGGGCTCCAAAAGGCCAGTTCATGCACCAGGGGTAAATCCTAGTCCCACTTCCATGGGCCCTACAACCAGACCAAGCCACGCAACTGTCAATAACTTGAAGAGGGCCTAGTTTGGTCCCAGGAAGGCTTCCCCAATGTCATTCCAATGTCCATGAGCTCCCACTAGCTCATGATAGATGACTCTGTGTGTATCCTTTCATGAATTAGAACCCTCCTCTTCTCTTCAATTTAATTCCAGGAATTCAGCCCAGCACTTGGATATGCTTCTCTGCATGTGCTTCCATCACTTACAGAATGAAGGTTCTCATATGACAATTAGGGTAATCATGAATCTGGTTATAGGAGAAGGCCAATTCAGGGTCCATCTTCACAGTTGCTAGGAACATTAGTGGGTGTCATCCTTGTGGATTCCTGGGAATTTGCCTAGCTCCAGATTTATGCCTAACCCCAGATTTGCCCCTGCTATCAACATATCTCTCTCCTCTCTCTAACTTCCTCCAACTTGCCATGATGGGAGATGTTATTCTGCAAATATGCTTCTCATACTGGTTAATAAATAAAGCACTGTGGCCAATAGGAAACAAGATAGGCGGGGCTAGGAGACTAGGAGGAGGAAAGAGGAAGGAGTAAGGAGGAGTCAGCATGTAGAGCCTAGAGGAAGCAAGATGCCAGCCTGCCGCTCTCTGTTAAAATGACCACATGGAAATACTTAGATAAGTAGAAATGGGTTAATCATTAAGACAAAGCTAGCTGATTAACAATGATAATAAGTGGCCAACAGCTTGTGTCAAATACAGAGTCTCCATGTGTTATTGGGGCTAGCAGGGAGGCAGGACCAGACTGGCAGGGAAAATGTGCTCGTAACATAATGGTGTCAGAAGTGGGACTGAGAACTTTCACTTAAAAGTTGAAAAATGCTTAAAAGGGGATTTTAGAAACAAAGGAACAGAGACTATCAAGACTTCTTGGTAGCAGCATTTTTCTCAGTTGGATTTGTTTTGCTGTAGACAGATTTGAGCAGCTCCTTTAAGGGAGGTTTCCAAAATTAGCAAAAGTGGCAAAACACCACAGTGATTTTAAAGAGTTCTGCTAACAATTCATTGGTGTGTATGAGAGCTGGCAATGGCAGTGACCATATCTCCAAGCCGGCAGCATGCTGCTGGATGCAGCGCAGACCAAGGCGGTGAGCACAGCTCTCACTGCTGGCAGTAAAATAGCCACCACCATCTTTGATAGACTGGAAAAAAACTGTGGCTTTCATTTTAGGAATGTTGTTTAGCAGATAAAAGACTCGTGGTCAGAAAAACGATGAAGATTTAAAGTAAAGACAAACCCCCATTAAGAAAAAAATGCTAAAGGTTTACACTGTGTTTTAAAATATATATATAGACTTGGGAGAGAAAGAGAAACAGGATAAAATGGTTTACAAAAGAAAAAAAGGAAACAGTGTGGCTGGGTGTGGTGGCACACGCCTTTAATCCCAGCACTCCAGAGGCAGACACAAACAGATCTCTGTGATTTCAAAGGAAACCTGGTGTAGAGAGTAAATCCCAGGACACATAAAAGTTATACAGAGAAACTCTGTCTCAAAATATGTAAAAATAAAAGTAAAACAGTAATAGAGTAATAAAAAAGCCAGGTAAAGATGGAAAGCACAGAGAAACTTTGGATATTATACACGATTCTGTTGTCTTTAAATTGTTTGACTGCTGAGAAAATAACAATGACTGATAAAAGAAATGCTGCTGGATGAATTCAATTTATATATTTTAAAAATGCTTTGACTCCAAAATTTAAGCCTAAGGACAAGTTAGTGGAGAAAAGGATTTCTATTTTGTTTCCACAGAAAATGAAAAGCTGTGGATTCCTTCCAGACTAATGTGGTTTGATGAAGCAAGACCCCCTGAAGCATTATCCCTGGGACAAGGCAGCCTTACAGACTACAGCCAGGATTTCTGCATCTTCTTAGCATCCCCATGACAGCGCCCCCTACCAGCAGGAAGTAGTTTGGAAAGAATGACCAAAATTCCCAAATATTGCTTATAAATGTTTGTTTTAATTTAACTGGGCTTGGTTTTAAATGGTTAATGTCCACAAGCATTCTTTTTAAAGGTAAAAAGGGAACTACGGTATAGATATGAATATTTTGCCTTGGAATAGATTTTCATTTATTGATACAATTTAAGATCAATCTTGTGATATGTATATTTCTCCTCTTGTTTAGGTATTATGTTTATATATCTCATTGGAAAATGTAATGTATAATTTAGTAGAGATTAGAGAGTTACCTATGATAGTCAAAACTTGGAGTTAAGTTAGTTAGGATTTCTAGATATATACAGATGTGTTTGAGATGGACAGGCATTCTTCAAACCTTTCAAAGACCTACAGAATATGGCATTTAAAATGGTTTAGGGTTTTTCTTGACAGTGAGGCACAACTGCTCCTGGTAACACTACCTTCGTCAGAAAGGAAGATGGACATCAAACAAACATGTTATGGAGTTTCCTTACCTAGCCATTTGGGCAAGGTACTGCTCTTCTGGACTGTTTGACTTTGACTTTAAGCTGTAGAAACTGAACATGCAGGACCCACATAAAAGTGACTGCTGATACAAGATGGACAGTGCTACAGGATTCCTGCTTTGTGGAAGAAGCTGCCAGACAGTTTACAAGACACAGAGAAAAGTGACTGACAACCTGCCTTTACAGATGGACAGTTTAGTTTCCTGCTTTGCTGAGGAGTCTGCAAAACTCACTATGGCCTATGGGCTGAAGATGGAACTTTACAGAACTTCGGGTGACTGACCACAGACTTGTCTCTGTCATTCTAGAGTTTAAATAGTATCTTTCTGTGGTCTTTGATGGAGTTGAAGAGAGATAGTTATGGTTATAGTTTTCCTTAGTTAGGATTAAAGATAAATTACATATAGGACTTTAGACTCACAAAGATAGGATAGATGATATTTCTTTAAGTCTTACAAAATGTTAATGGACTGATATTGTTAACTGTGATTCTTATTTGATAACTGTTATATGATATATTTTGCTATGTTAAGGTTAAAACCCTCCTTTTATTTTAGACAGAAAAGAGGAGATGATGGGAGATGTTATTCTCTAAATATGTTTCTCATACTGGTTAATAAATAGAGAACTGTGGCCAATCAGAAATAAGATAGGCGGGACTAGGAGACTAGGATGAGGAAAGAGGAAGGAGTAAGGAGGAGTCAGCATGTAGAGCCTTGGATGACCCAAGATGCCAGCCTGCTACACTCTGATAAGATGAACACGTGGAAATACTTAGATAAGTAGAAATGGGTTAATCATTAAGACAAAGCTAGCTGATAAACAATGATAATAAGTGGCCAACAGCTTGTGTCAAATACAGAGTCTCCGTGTGTTATTGGGGCTAGTGGGGTGGCAGGACCAGACCGGCAGGGAAAACATGCTTGTAACATTTTAACCCCTAGGCTTATCCATGTGTATCACTTTTCAGGTCTTCCTTGTTATGTAGTTTCTCTGGAGCTATGGAATGTAGCCTGGTTATCCTTTGCTTCACATCTAATATCCACTTAGGAGTTTGTACATACTGTGTTTGTCTTTCTGTGTCTCTGTTACTTCACTCAGGTTGATTTTTTTCTAGTACCATTCATTTGCCTGAAATTTTCATGATGCCATTGTTTTTAACAGATGAGTAATATTCTTTTGTGTAAAGGTACATTTTTGGCTCAGTGTGAGCATTGGTCCAGAGTGCAGGTCCAACAACCCTTCCAATTCTGCAGAACTTCCTAGGTCTGCTCTGAACAAACTGGACCCGCCTATCCACACAGGACCACACTGAGGCTGCGCCCATCAATGCCAGAAGATAACCCTGAGCCCACACACACCCAATCTTTGGACCCCTTCACTGGATCTCTGCTGGAGGAGAGACCCCCCAAGAGAGCTTAGACCATTCAAAGTTACAGACTTTGAATTCCTGACCCATCTGTACCCACTGGAGGAGTAGGGTAGAGACAGACAGACTCCACCAGTACCCACTGGAAGAAGCAATGGGAAGAAGGCAATACAAAGCCAACAATAGAAAGATAAGCATGACACCAACAGAATCTAGAGACTCTTCATGAACTAGAACTAAGCTCACCAAAGCAGATGAAACAGAAGAGAAAGAGTTGAAAAATAACTTCATAAAAGTTATAGAGTCCTTCAAAGATATGAGAAAACACCTTAAAGAAATAGAAGAGAAAACAAACAAATGGAAGAAATAGAATCAAAGATTAAGTAAAACATGCAAGAAATGAAAAAAAAAATCTCTTAAAGAAAGTAAGAAAAACCAATAAAAAAATAGTCAAACACATGAAGGAAACAATTTAAACAGATCAAGACATGAAAACAGAAATATAGACAATGAAAAAACACAAACTTGGGCAAAGCAGGAAACATAAAACCTGGACAAAGGATCAGAACTACAGGTGTAAGCATTACCAAGAGAATACAAGAGATCGAGAAGAGAATCTCAGGAGCTGAAGATAAACTAGAGGAAATAGATTCATTGACCAAAGGTAATCTGAAATACAACAAATTCTGAAACACGATATCCAGGAAATGTGGGACACTGTGCAGAAACCAAATCTAAGAATAATAGTCATAAGAGAAGGTGAACAGGCCCAGATTAAAGTTGCAGAAAACATATAAAAGAAAATCATGAAAGAAAACTTCTCAATCTTAAGGTCATGCCTTTGAAGGTGCAAAAAACATGCCGACACCAAAATGACTGAACAACAACAAAAAAAGTTCCTTTGCCACAAAATAATCAAAACACATAATATACAGCCTAAAGGAAGAATATTAAGAGCAACGAAGGGAAATGGCCAGGTAACATATAAAGGCAAATTTATTAAAATGGCACCTAACTTCTTCATGGAAACTCTCAAGGCCAGAAGGTCCTCGGTAGATGTTCTACAAATAGTAAGGTCCACGGATGCAAGCCCAGGCTACTATACCCAGCAAAACTCTCAATCACTATAGACAAAGAAAAAAAGATATTCAATGACAAAGCCAGATTTTCAAAATGCACACCTATAACTCCAGCCCTATGAAGAGCTCTGGAAGAAAAACTCCAACAGAAGGAAGTTAACTACTCTCAACAAGACATAGACAATAGATAATCCCACTTCACAGGAACCCAAGTGTAAAGCAGGGCAAATATATTCACAATACCACAGCCAACAACAAATCTAAAACATACAAGAATTAACAATCAATGGTCCTTACTTTCCCTCAACATTAATGGATATGAAGACAGAATCCACTCTTCTGCTGCATATAAGAAACACATCTAAGCTTCAAACACAGACATTACCTCAGGGTCAAGGGTTAGGAAAAGATGTTCCAATCAAATCCACCCAAGAAGCAAGAAGGCGTAGTAGTCCTAATATCTAACAAGTTAGACTTCAAATCAATAACAATCAAAAGAGACAATGAAGGAAATTTTGTATTCATCACAGTAGAAATCCATCAGCACAAAGTCTCAATTGTGAACATCTATGTCACAAATGCAAGGGCACTCACATTATTAAAGAAACATTACTAAAACTCAAATCTTACATTAAACCTCACACACTCAGAGTGGGAAACTTCAACACTGCACTCACACTACTAGACAAGAACAACAGACAGAAACTTAACAAAGAAACAAAAGAACTAAGAGAAATTATGTCCAAATTTTGTTTAACAGACATCTATAAACATTCCATCCAATCCAAAAGAATATACTTTCTTCTCAGGTCCACATGAAACCTTCTCTAAAAAATGACCTCATACTAGGCAATATAACAAACCTCAACAGGTACAAAAAATAAAAATAAAACAGTAAAAAAAGGAATAGCCTCCAGACCACCATGCTTTTAAGTTGACATTCAACAACACAATTTGCAAATAAAGTACAAAATCATGAAAATTTAGCTATTTACAATTGCACCACACATGGGTCAAAGAAGACATTAAGAAAGGAATTAAAGAATTCCTTGAATTAAATGAGAATGAAGACACAACATACCAGAACTTATGGAACACTTTTAAAGCAGTGGTATGAGGAAAGTTCATTGCACTAAGTGCCCATATGAAGAAAACAGAGGATAATCACATTAGGGAATTAACAGAACAACTGAAAGCCTTAGAACAAAAAGAATCAAACTCGCCCCAGAGGAACAGATGCCAAAAAATAATCAATTTGTGGGCTGAAATCACTAAAGTAGAAACTAGGAGAACAATACAAAAAAATCAATGTAACAAAGAGTTTGTTTTTTGAGGAAATCAACAAGATAGACAAGCCTTTATCCAAACTAGCCAAAAAGCAAAGAAAGAACATGCCAATTAACTAAATTAGAAAAGAAAGGAGGGACATAAGAACTGACACAGAGGAAATGCAACAACTTTCAGGTCATACTTTGAAAACCGGTACTCTACAAAAACTGAAAATTCAAAGGAAAAGAAAAATTTCTGGATAACTATCACTTACCAAAATTAAATCAAGAACAGATAAGCAACTTGAATAGACCTATAACACCAAATTAAATCAAAAAGGTCACCAAAAACCTCCCAAACAAAAAACAAAAAACCTAGGGCCACATGGCTTCAGTGCAGAATTCTACCAGAAATTCAAAGAAGCCAATACCAATACTTCCCAAATTGTTCCACACAATAGAAACAGAAGGTTCATTACCAAACTCTTTTTACTGGGATCAATTACCTTGGTACCAAGCCACACAAAGTCACAACTAAGAAAGAGAACTACAGAGCAATATCCATAATGAACATTGAAGCAAAAAATACTCAATAAAATACTTGAAAATCTAATACAAGAAAACATCAGATATATTATCCGCCCTGATCAAGTAGGTTACAATTATATCAATGTGAACCACCATATAAGCAAACTAAAAAAGAAAACCCACATGATAATCTCACTAGATGCAGGAAAAGACTTTGACAAAATTCAATACTCTTTCATGAAAAAGGACTTAGAGAGATCAGGGATAACAGGAATATACCTAAACACAATAAATACAATATAGAGTAAACAGCTAAAATCATACTGAATGCACAGAAGCTTAAGGCTATTCCTCAAAAATCAGGGACAAGACAAAGCTGCTGAATCTCTCCTTATCTCTTCAATATTGTACTTGAAGTTCAAACTAAAAAAATAAGGCAACAATAGGAGATCAAGGGGATACAAATTGGAAAGGAAGAATTCAAACTACCACTATTTGCAGATGATATGATAGTTTACATAAGCTACTTGATAAACTCTACCAGGGAACTCCTATAGCTGATAAACACCTTCAGCAAACTAGCATGATACAGGATAAACTCATAAAAATTAGTACCCCTACTTTATTCAGATGACAAAGAGGCTGAGAATGAAATCAGAGAAACATCACCCTTTACAATAGCAACAGAGAACATAAAGTATTTTGGGGTAACACTTACCAAACAAATGAAAGACCTATGTAATAAGAAATTTGTGGCTTTAAAAAAAGAAAATAAAGAAGATACCAGAAAATGCAAAGATCTCCCATTCTCTTGGATAGGTAGGATAAATATATTAAAAATGGCAATCTTGCCAAAAGTAATCTACAGATTCAATGATATCACCAATAAATGCCCAGCACAATTATTCACTGACCTTGAAAGGATAATAATCAACTTTATATAGCCAAACTAACCATGTACAATAAAAGAACTTCAGGGGGCATCACAATCCCTGACTTTAAGCTCTACTAAAGAGCTATTATTCTGAAAACAGCCTGGTATTGGCACAAAAATAGACAAGTAGACGAATAGAATCGAATCAAAAATCCTGATATTAAGCCACATACCTAAGAACACCTGATTTTTGACAAAACAGCTAAACGAATACAATGGGGGAAGGAAAGCATCTTCAACAAATGGTGCTGGCACAATTCAATGATGGTGTATAGAAGAGTGCAGTTAGACCATGTCTATTGCCTTGCACAAAACCCAAGTCGAAATGGATCAAAGACCTCACCATAAATCTAGCCACACTGAACTTCTTAGAAGAGAAAGTATGAGGTACCTTGAACAAATTGGTATAGGATACCACTTCCTAAACATAACTTCAGTAGCACAGACACTGAGATCAACAATTAGTAAATGGTACCTCCTCAAACTTAGAAGCTTCTTTAAGGCAAAGGACACAGTGGACAAGACCAAACGGCAGTCCAAATACTGGGAAAAGATTTTTACCAACCCTACATTTGGCAAAGGGATGATCTCCAAAATACACAAAGAACTTAAGAAACTAGTCAACAAAACACTAAATAACCCTATTAAAAATGGCTACAGTATTGAAGAAAGAATTCTCAATAGAGGAAATCAAAAAGGCTGAAAGAAACTTCAGAAAGTGCTCAACATCATTAGCTATCAGGGAAATGCACATCAAAACAACTTTGAGATACCATCTTACTCCTGCCAGAATGGATATAATTAGAAACACCAATGACAACTTATGCTGGAGAGAATGAGGATAAAGGGGAACACTGCTGTTTAATAAGGGTCAGGATAAACAAATAGGCCAAATAGATGTTTATTCAGGGAGAAACAACTCACAAAACAGACAGATAAACACAGCAGTTTGAACCGGATGCTCCTCTCTCAGTGTCCTGCCAGAAAGAGCACGTTCCCCACCTCCTTCTGAGACCTAGTACCACAGGTCACTTCTGTACCTGGCTCCACCCCTCAATGGGTGTGGTCAGTGCCACAGAAGCAGACAAAGTGAATATCCCACTACAATTCCCCTTTTAGTGTAAAGAAAAGTTTTAAGCTTGATACAAATCTAAATACAAAACAGTGAATAACAAGTGTGCTCTAAGAAGAGGAAAATTGAGAACAAAACCACCTACATATCTAGTCCTAGGGTGAAGGCATAAGAGTTTACAATAGAGTTGTCCTAAGCTGGGAAGCTTAAGTCTAGTACCTAATATTTCTAACTAGGAAGAGAGAATAATAGTTGTGATAGTTTAATCTACAACCTTATCAAGACCTGAGAAGGAAATAATGATACTAGGGTAGACAGGAAGTGTGGATGGGCAACTTCCAAAAGGTGCAGCGAGGACAGAAACAGCAAGCTACCTGGACAGTCACCCAAGGTTTCACAGAAACGTGAATTTTGGCTAAGGCCAAGAGTATTTGACAGACCACAGCAAAAGCAGGGAGGTAGAAAGGCTGTCTTACCCTGACTTGGCAAGGTTCAGAAGTCTTCTATGTTTGTCTCCTGCAAGCACATAGGACTGCATGTCTAAATCAGTGGTCAAGGCAGTTCCTTGCCCAAGAGGGCAGTAGCTGAAGCGAGGATGAACTCCAGAAGGAGCAACAACCATGTCCAACATATTTTCTGGAAAGTGGACAGAGCTGTCAAGAGCAACAGTGTCTCATGTCAACAGAGCACTAATATAAAAACATTTAAATGCCATGTTCTGCAGGTCTACAAAGTGATTGAAGATTAAGCATCTATGTCTGACTAATCTCATAGACAAAGGAAACATGGGTGAGGATAATCTGTAATACTCGAGAACTTAGCTAAAAAACCTGAATAAATTTTCTTGAATAAAGCAAGGATAAATACATAGACAATATAACTATGTATACACACACACATACACACACACATATACACATATATATGTATATACACACACATGTAAATTCCTAATGTAGAGGTAGAGTAAAAATGTCTAAACAAGAGGTAGAGCTCTAAAGGACAGCAAGACATCTCCAAAATTGTATCAACATACAAAATGTCTTGAACACAAGCAAAAGTATACATACATAGAATATGGCAAGAATAATGTGCATAAAACATCATAAATGGAAAGATTTCACACAATATAACAAAATATAATATACAATTCTTCCAGGAAGAAAATAAAAATAATTTTACCTAGGTTACCACGGATAAGAATATATAACAATGTAAGCTGTAATGCTAATGTATCACTCTTACTAAATAATTCACAAGAAGATAGGCTAATCTACCTATATCCATTCTGAACCATACATTTCCCAAACATACCCTATTCCTGTCTAAAAGAGATAACCGAGTCTAAGTATGATCTTCCATACCCTACCCCAAGTAACTAAGACCAACCCTATAATGATGAATATTATCCCTAAATTCCAAGAGTGGGGAAAGGGGGCGTCATATTTTTAAGATTACTTCCTGCTGAAAGGGGATGATGATTTCTCCATGGGATCCTGTAGGAAGAAAATTTTAAGCAACCAAATTTCTCAACAGAACTGGCTGTAACATATGTAGCTAGTCATTGTGTGAAGAAAATGATTGACTGGAATTCTATTTGAAACTCTGGCCAAGTTGTAATAAGAAGGTGCACCATTACAGCTAGCTAGTCATGAGTTTTCTCTAGCAAAGAAGTCTCAAACCGGATTTAGGGTGAAGTTTGTAGCTCAGATGCATCAGGTTGAGTGGAGTAGAAATGTCCAATTGAGGCCCCATCTCCTTTCCAGTGTGTTCAAAAATTGCTGTTGGGACTATTATTCCGTGTGGAAAATGTAAATATCAATATCAAAGTAAAATTTTCACTTTTTACAGTATACATTAGGGAAAGGCAACAATAAGCATTAAAATGTATATGAGAAAATTAGAATTTCAGACAGTGTTGCATTTCCCACATGTGAGTTAGAGACAATGATACATTTCCCACAGGTGAGGTGCAGACAATGATGACTTTCCCACAGGTGAGTTAGAAACAATGATGCATTTCCCACAGATGAGGTAGAGACAGTGATACATTTTCCACAGCTGAGGTAGAAAAAATGATGCATTTCCCACAGATGAGGTAGAGATAGTGATGCAATTCCCACAGGTGAGGTGCAGATAATGATGCATTTCCAACAAATGAGGTAGAGACAATGTTGCATTTGCTACAAGTGAGGTACAGACAGTAATGCATTTCCTTCAGTTGAGTTAGAGACAAAGATGCATTGCCCAAAGCTGCGGTAGAGACAGTGATACATTTCCCACAGGTAAGTTATAGACAAAAATGCATTTCCCAAAGCTGAGGTAGAGACAGTGATGCATTTCTCACTGGTGAGGTAGAGGCAATGATGCATTTCCCACAAGTGAGTTAGAGATAAAGATGCATTTCCCACAGATGATGTAAAGACAATGATGCATTTCCCACAGATGATGTAGAGACAGTGATACATTTCCCACAGGTAAGGTGGCCACAATGATGCATTTCCCACAGGAAAGGTATAGACAAGGATGCATTTCCCAAAGCTGATGTAGAGACAATGATGCATTTCCCGCAGGTGAGGTAGAAACAATGATGAATTTACCACTGGTAAGATGTAGACAAGGATGCATTTCCCAAAGGTGAAGAAGAGACAATGATGCATTTCTCACAGGTGAGGTAGAGACAGTGATGCATTGCCCACAGGTGAGGTAGAGACAGTGATAGATTTCCCAAAGCTAAAGTTGAGACAGTGAAGCATTTCCCACAGGTAAGATATACACAAGGATGCATTTCCCAAAGCTGAGGTAGAGACATTGATGCATTTCCCATAGGTGAGGTAGAGACAATGATGCATTTGCAACAAGTGAGGTGCAGACAGTCTTGTATTTCCCACTGGTGAGTTAGAGACAATGATACATTTCCCACTGCTGATGTTGAAACAATGATGCATTTCTCACAGGTGAATTAGAGACAATGATGCATTTCCCAGAGGCAAGGTGCAAACAATGATATATTTCCAAAGGTGAGTTAGAGACAATAATGCATTTCCCACAGGAGAGGTAGAGACAATTATGCCTTTCCCCTAGCAGAGGTAGAGAAATGATACATTTCCCATAGGTGAGGAAGAGACAAAATGCATTTCACAAAGGTGTGGAACATACAGTTATGCATTACCCACAGTTGAGGTAGAGACAATGATGCATTTCAAACAGGTGTGGTTGGGACAATTTTGCAATTCCCAGATGTGAGGTTCAGACAGTGATGCATTTTCCTCAGGTGACTCGGAGATAATTACGCATTTCCATCAGGAAAGGTAGGGACAGTAATGCATTTCCATCAGGTGAGGTAGAGACAATAATACATTTTCCACAGGTGAGGTAGATACAATTATGAATTTCCCACAGATGCAGTAGAGACAATTTTGAATTCCCCACAGGTGAAGTACATACAATGATGCATTTCTCACAGGTGAGGTGTAGGCAATGATGCATTTCCCCCAGCTGATGTAGAGAGAGTATTTCATTTCTTATAGGTAAGGTAGATACAATAATGCTTTTCCCACAGGTGAGGTATAGACAAGGATGTATTTCCCAAAGATGAAGTAGAAACATTGATGCATTTCCCAGAGGTGAGGTGGAGACAATGATGCATTTGCAACAAGTGAGGTGCAGACAGTCTTGCATTTCCCATTGGTGAGTTAGAAACAATGATACACTTCCCACTGCTGATGTAGAGGCAGTGATGTATTTCCCATATGTGAGTCAGAGACAATGATGCATTTCCCACAGGTGAGTTAGAGACAATGATGCATTTCCCACAGGTAAGGTGCAAACAATGATGTATTTCTAAAGGTGAGTTAGAGACAATAATGCACTTCCCACAGGAGAGGTAGAGACAATTATGCCTTACCCCTAGCAGAGGTAGAGACTGTGATGCATTTCCCATAGGTGAGGAAGAGACAAGATGCATTTCACAAAGGTGTGGAACATTATCCACAGGTGAGGTGGTCCCAATGATGCCTGTCCCACAGGCGAGGCAGGACAATGATTCATCTCCCACAGTTGAGGTAGAGAAAATTTTGTATTTCTCTCAGGTGAGGAAGTGGCAATGAAGCATTCCCACAGGTGAGTTTCAGACAGTGATGCCTTTCCCACATTGAGGCATGGACAATGAAGTATTTCGCACAGGTACGGTAGAGACAGGGATGTATTTCCCACAGGTGAGTAAGGGACAATGATGTATTTCCCACAGGTGAGGTAGAGAAAACGATGCATTTCACACATTGAGGCACTGACAATGAAGTAGATGAGGTAGAGACATTGATGCATTTCCCACAGGACATGTAGAGAAAATGATGCATTTCCCACTGGTGAGGCAGAGAATGTGATGCATTGCACATAGCAGAGGGACAGACAGTGATGCTTTTCAAACAGGTGAGGTAGAGACAGTATTGCATTTCCCACAGGTAAGGTAGCTACATGGTGCCCTTCCCACAGGTGAGGTATAGACAATGATGCATTTCCCAAAGCTGAGTAAGAGACTGTGATGCATTTCCCACTGGTGAGATACAGACCAGGATGCATTTCTGAAAGTTGAAGTAGAGACATTGATGCATTTCCCACAGGTGAAGTGGGGACAATGATGCATTTGCAACAAGTGAGGGGCAGATAGTCTTGTAATTTCCACTGGTGAGTTAGATAAAATGATATATTTCCCACTGCTGATGTAGAGACAATGATGCATTTCCCACAGGTGTGGCAGAGTCAATGATGCATTTCCCACAGTTGAGGTGAAGATAATGATGAATTTGCAACAAGTGAAATGCAGAGAGTTTTGCGTTTCCCACTGGTGAGTTAGAGACAATGTTGCATTTCCCTCTGCTGATGTTGAAACAATGATGCATTTCCCACAAGTGACGCCCAGACAATAATGCATTACCCACAGATGAGGTAGAGACAGAGATTCATTGCCCAAAGTTGAGTAAGAGAAAATGATGCATTTAACATAGGAGAGTTAGAGACAATAATGCATTTCCCATAGGTGAGGTGCAGACAGTGATATATTATCCACAGGTGAGGTAGAGACAATAATGCATTTCAAACACGTGTGGTAGCAACAATGATGCCTTTCCAACAGGTGAGGAAGAGGCAATGAAGCATTTCCCACACATGAATTCAGACAGTGATGCATTTCCCACATTGAGGCACAACAATGATGCATTTCCCACAAATGAGGTAGAGACAGTGATGCATTTCCCACAAGTGATGCACAGACAATGATGCATTTCCCACAAATGAGGTAGAGACAGTGAAGAACTTCCCACAGGTGAGTTAGAGACAATGATGTATTTCCCAAAGGTGAGGTGCAGACAGTGATATATTTCTCACAGGTGAGGCCTTGAAAATGATGCATTTCCCACAGGTGAGGTGCAGACAATGATGCATTTCCCACAAGTGTGGGAGAGACAATAATGCATTTCCCACAGGTGAGTTAGAGACAATGATGCATTTCCCAAAGTTGAGGTGAAGAGAATGATGCATTTTTCAAAGGTGAGGTAGAGAAAATGATGCATTTCCCACAGATATGGTTCAGACAGTGATTCAATTTCCACAGGTGAGGCAATGATAATGATGCATTTCCCACAGGTGAGGGAGAGACAATAATTCATTTAACAAATCTAAGATTGAGACAATGTGGCATTTCACACAGGTGAGGTAGAAACATTGATTCATTTCCCACTGGTGAGGTAGAGACAATGATGAATTTACCACAAGTGAGGTAGAGACAGTGATGAATTTACCACAGCTGAGGTAGATATAGTGATTTATTTCCCACAGGTGATCCAAAAATAATGATGCATTTCCACAGGTTAATTACAGACAATGATGCATTTCCCACAGGTGAGGTATAGACAATGATGCATTTCCCAAAGATGAAGTAGAGAGAGTATTGCACTTTTTATAGCTAAGGTGGATACATTAATGCATTTCCCCCAAGTGAGGATGAGACAATGATGCATTTCCCACAGGTGCAGTAGAGACAATGATGCATTTCCCACAAATAAGGTAGAGACATTGATGCATTTTCCACAGGTGAGGTAGAAACAATGATGTATTTCCCACAGGTGAATTAGAGACAGTGACAAACATTACTCAGTTGAGATTGAGGCAATAATGCATTTCCCACAGGTGTATTATAGATTATGATGCATTTCCGACATGTAAGGTAGAGACATCGATGCATTTCCCACGAGTGGTACACAGGCAATAATGCATTTCCCACAGGTAAGGTAGAGACAATTATGTATTTCCCACTGGTGAGTTAGAGACATTGATGCATTTCCCAAAAGTGAGGTAGAAACAATGATATATTTCTGACTGGTTAGGTAGAGACTGTATTGCATTGCCCACAGGTGAATTAGAGACAGTAATACATTCCCACAGGTGAGGTAGTGACAATAATGCATTTCCCACAGTCAGGTACAGAAGATGGTTTTCCCACAAGTGTGTTATAGAGAATGATGAATTTCCCACAGGTGAGATAAAGTCAATGATGAATTATCCACAGTTGATGGAGAGACATTGATGGATTTCCCACAAGTGATTCACAGACAATGATGCATTTCCCACTGGTGCAGCATAGAGAATGATGCATTTCCCACAGGTGAGGTAGAGATAATGATGAATTTAGCACTGCTGAAGCAGAGACTATGATGCCTTTCTTACAAGTGATGTACAGAAAATGATGCATTTCCCACAGGTGAGGTAGAGACAATAATGTATTTCCCACAAGGGATTCACGGACAATGATGTATTTCCTACAGGTGAGGTAGACACAATGATGCTTTTCCCACAGGTGAGGTAGTGACAATGATGCATTTCCCACAGCTGAGGTAGAGATAATGATGCATTTCTCACTGCTGTGGCAAAGACAGTGGTGCATTTCCTACAAGTGATGTAAAACAACGATGAATTTTCCACAAGTGATGTACAGACAATGATACATTTTCCACAGTTGAGGTAGAGACAATGATGCATTTCCCAAAGATGTGATAGAGACATTGAAGCATTGCCTATAGGTGAGTTAGAAACATTGATGCATTTCCCTCAGTTGTGGTATTGACAATAATGTATTTCCCACAGTGAGGTACAGACGATGCATATCCCACAGGTGTGTAAGACAATGATGCATTTCCCACAGGTGAGATAGAGACGATGATAAATTTCCCACAGCTGATATAGAGACAGCAATGCACTTCCCACAGATGAAGTAGAGACAATGATGCATTTCCCACAGGTGGGTTGCGGACAATGATGAATTTCCCAAAGGTGAGGTTGATATAATGATGCATTGTCCCATAGGTGAGATAGAGAAAATGATGCATTTCCAAGAGGTGAGATACAATGATGTATTTCCCAGAGGCAATGTTCAGACATTGATTCATTTTCCACAATTGAGGCACTGATAAAGATGCATTTCACACAGTTGATGTAGAGATAGTGATGCAATTCCCACAGGAGAGGTGAAGACAATGATGCATGTCCCACAAGTGCGGTAGAGACAATGATGGAATTTCCACAGGTGAGGTAGAGACAATAATGCATTCAAACAGTTGAGGTGGCAACAGTGATGCATTTCCCACAGGTGAGGGAGAGACTATGATGCATTTCCCACAGGTGAGTTAGAGACAGTGATGCATTTCCCAGAAGTGATACACGGGCAATAATGCATTTCCCACAGGTAAGGTAGAGACAATTATGTATTTCCCACTAGTGAGTTAGAGCCGTTGGTGCATTTACCAAAAGTGAGGTAGAAAAAATGATATATTTCCAATTGGTTAGATAGAGACTGCAATGCATTGCCCACAGGTGAATTAGAGACAGTAATGCATTGCCCACGACTGAGTTAGAGACAATGATGCATTGCCTTCAGGTGATTTAGAGACAATGATGCATTTCCCACAGGTGTGGGAGAAACAATGATGGGAATTTCTCACAAGTGAGGTAGAGACAGTGAAGCATTTCCTACAAGTGTTGCACAATGATGCATTTCCCACAGGTGAGGTAGTGACAATAAAGCATTTTCCACAGTGAGGTACAGACTATGGATTTCCCACAGGTGTGTTATAGACAACGATGAATTTTCCACAGGTGAGATAAAATCAATGATGAACTTCCCACAGTTGATGTACAGACATTGACGCATTTCCCACAAATGCGTTAGAGACAATGATGCATTTCCCATAGGTGAGGTAGAGACGAAAATGCATTTCCCACAGTGAGGTACAGAGGTTGCATTTACCACGGGTGTGTTATAGAGATTCATTTCCAACGGGTGAGATAGAGAAAATGATGAATTTCCCTCAGGTGATGTAGAAACATTGATGGTTTTCCCACAAGCGATTCACAGACATTGATGCATTTCCCACAGATGAGGTAGAGACAATGGTGCATTTCCCACAGTTGAGGTAGAGACAGTGATGCATTTCACTCATGTGAGGATTAGGCAAGGATGCATTTCCCACATGTACAGTATAAACATTGATGTATTTCCCACAGGTGAGGTAGAGACAATAATGCATTTCAAACAGGGTTTGGTAGTGACAATGATGCATTTCCCACAGCTGAGGTAGAGATAATGATGCATTTCTCACTGCTGTGACAAGGACAGTGATGAATTTCCCACAAATGATGTAAAAAAAAAACGATGAAGTTGCCACAAGTGATATACAGATAATGATGCATTTCCCGCAGGTGAGGTACAGATTATGAATCATTTCTCACAGTTGAAGTAGAGAAAATTATGAATTTTTCACAAGTGAGGTAGAAGCAGAGATGCATTTCCCACAGGTGAGGTAGATAAAATGGTGCATTTCAAACAGGTGCAGTATAGACAATGATGCATTTTTTAAATCTGATGTAGAGACCGTGATGCATTTCCCACAGGTACAGTATAGATAAAGATTCATTTCCCAAAGCTGAGTTACAGACGATGATACATTTCCCACAAGTGAATTAGAAAAATGATGAATTTCCCACGAATGAGGTAGACAGTGGTGCATTTCACACAGTTGAGGTAGAGACAACGATGAATTTCCAACATGTGAGATAAAGACAATAATGCATTTCCCATTGCTGAAGCAGAGGTGGTGATGCATTTTCCAAAAGTGATGTACAAAACATGATGCATTTCCCACAGGACAAGTACAGACAATGATGCATTTCCCAAAGATGAAGTAGAGAAAATGATGAATTTCCCACAAGTGAGGTAGAGACAGTGATGCATTTCCCACAGGTGAGGTAGATACACAGGTGCTTTTCCCACAGCTGAGGTAGAGACAATGATTCATTTCCCATTTCTGAGGCAGAGACAGTGATGCATTTCCCAGAAGTGATGTACAAAAAACGATGCATTTCCCACAGTTGATGTATGGACAAAGATGCATTTTAAACAGGTGAGGTATAGACAATGATGCATTTCCCACAGGTGAAGTAGAAAAAATGATGAATTACCACAAAAGAGGTAGAGAGGGTGATGCATTTCCCACAGGTGAGGTAGATACAATTATGCAATTCCCACATGTGCAGACTAGACAATGATGCATTTCCCACATATTATGTAGAGAATACGATGTATTTCCCACAGGTGAGGTAGATACAATGATGCATTTCCCACAGCTCAGGTAGAACAATGATTCATTTCCCATTGCTGAGGCAGAGACAGTAATTCTAACAAGTGATGTACAAAAAAAAACGATGCATTTCCTATAGGTGAGGTAAAGACAGTGATGTATTTCCCACAGGTAACATAGACAATGATGCATTTTCCAAAGCTGAAGTACAAACATTGATGCATTTCCCACAAGTGAGGTAGAGACAATGATGCATGGGCAACAATTGAGGTGCAGACAGTCTTGCATTTCCGACTGGTGAGTTAGAGACAATGATACATTTTCCACAGGTGAGATACAGACTATGAATCATTTCCCACAGGGGAAGTAGAGAAAATTTTGAATTCCCACAAGTGAGGTAGAAGCACTGATGCATTTCCCACAGTTGAGGTAGATACAATGATGCATTTCAAACAGCTGCATTATGGACAATAATGCATTTCCCAAATCTTATGTAGAGACTATGATGCATTTCCCACAGGTAAGGTATAAACAAAGATTAATTTCCCAAAGCTGAGTTAGAGACATTGATGCATTTCCCACAGGTGAAGCGGAGACAATGTTGCATTTGCATCAACTGAAGTGCAGACAGTCTTCCATTTCCCACTGGTGAGTTAAAGACAATGATATATTTCCCACAGGTGAAGTAGAGACAATGATGCATTTCTCACAGATGAAGTAGAGACAATGATGCATTTCCCACAGCTGAGGTAGAGACTGTGATGCATTTCCCACAGATGAAGTAGAAAAATGATGAATTTCCCAAAAATGAGGTAGAGACTGTGATGCATTTCCCACAGTTGTGGTAGAGACAATGATGAATTTCCCACATGTGAGATAGAGACAATAATGCATTTCCCATTGCTGAAGTAGAGGCACTGATGCATTTCCCAAAATTGATGTACAAAAAATGATGCATTTCCCACAGGTGAAGTACAGACAATGATGCATTTCCCAAAGATGAAGTAGAAAACGATGATTTCACACAAGTGAGGTAGAGACAGTGATACATTTCCCACAGGTGAGGTAGAGACAATGCTTCATTTCCCATTGCTGATGCATTTATTTTCCAAATCTGAGGTACTAACATTGATGCATTTCCCACATATGAGGTGGAAACATTGGTGCATTGGCAACAATTGAGGTGCAGAAAGTCTTGCATTTCCCACTGGTGAGTTAGAGACAATGATACATTTCCACAGGTGAGGTAGAGACAATGGTGCATTTCCCATAGTAGAGAAGAGATAATGTTGCATTTTCCTCAGGCGAGGAAGAAACAATGATGCATTTTCCAATGGTGAGGTAGGGACTGTGAAGCATTTCCCACAGGTGAGGATGAGGCAATGATGAATTTCTCTACCACAGGTGTGGTAGAGACAGTGATGAATTGCCCACAAGTAAAGCTGTAAAAATGATTCATTTTCCATAGTCCAGGTAGAGACAATGATGCTTTTTCCACAGGTGAGGTAAAGACAATGATGCAATTCACACAGGTGAGGTTCACACATGAATCACTGATAATGATGCATTTCCCACTGGTGAGGTAGACACAATGATGCATTTCCTGCTGGTGAGGTAGACACAGTGATTCATTTCCCACATTTGAGTTAGAGACAATGATGCATTTCCCACAGGTGAGGTAGGGGCAATGATCCATTTCACACAGGTGCGGTGCAGACAATAATGCATTTTCAACTGGTGAAGAAGAGACAATGATGCTTTCCCCACAGCTGAGTTAGAGACAGTGATGAATTTCCCACAACTGGTGCACAGAAAATGTTTGATTTCCCACAGGTGAGGTGCATACAGTGATGCATTTCTCACAGGTGAAGAACAGACAGTGATGCGTTTCACACAGGTGAGTTAGAGAAAATGATGCATTTCCCACAGGTGAGGTGCAGACAATGATGCATTTCCCACAGGTGAGGTAGAGACAATGGAGCATTTCACACAGGTGAGTTAAAGACAATGATAAATTTCTCACAGTTGATATGGACACAATGATGCATTTCCCACAATAAGGTAGAGACATTGATGCATTTTCCACAGGTGAGGTAGAGACAATGATGCATTTCACACAGTAGAGGAGAGATAATTTTGCATTTCCCTCAGGCAAGGAAGAGGCGATGATGCATTTCCCTATGGTGAGGTAGGGACTGTGAAGCAGTTCCCACAGATGAGGATGAGGCAATGATGCATTTCTCACGGATGAGGTAGAGAAAGTGATGCATTGCCCACAGATGTGGTAGAGACAGTGATGAATTGCCACAGGTAAGGTAGAAACAATGATTCATTTCCCATAGTCCAGGTAGAGACAATGATGCTGTTTCCACAGGTGAGGTAGAGACAATGATGTGTTTCCCACAGGTGTGGTAGAAACAGTGTTGAATTGCTCAAAGTTGAGGTTCAGACAGTGATTCAATTTCCACTGATAATGATGCATTTCACACAGGTGGAGTAGAGAAAGTGATGAATTTCTCACAGATGAGATAGAGACAAAGATACATTTCCTACAGTTGAGGTAGAGACAATGAAGAATTTCACATGGGTGATGTAGAGACAATGATGCATTTCCCACAGATGACGTAGAGAAATTGATTTGTTGCCCACAGGTGAGGTAGATTCAATAATGAATTGCCTTGAGGTAAAGTAGAAAAAATGATGTATTTCCCATAGGCAAGGTAGAGACAATGATGCCTTTTCCACAGGTGAGATAGAGACAATGATGCATTTCCCACACGTAAGGTAGAGACAAAGATGCATTTCCCACGGTCCAGGTTGAGACAGTGATGCTTTTCCCAGAGTTGAAATAGACACGATGATGCATTTAAAACAGGTGAGGTAGCAACAATGATGCCTTTTAAACAGGTGAGGAAGAGGCAATTAAGCATTCCCCAAACATGAGGTTCAGACAGTGATGCATTTTCCACATTGATGCACAACATGTGAGTTAAGGACAATGATGCATTTCCCACAGGTGAGGTAGAGACAATGATGCATTTCACTCAGGTATGGTGCAGGCAATGATGCATTTCCCACTTTTGAGGTAGAGACAGTGATGCATGTTCCACAGCTGAGGCAGAGACAGTGATGAATTTCCCACAAGTGTTTCACAGAAAATGATTGATTTCCCACAGGCAAAGTGCAGACATTGATGCATTTATCACAGGTGAGAAAGTGACTGTGATGAATTTCACACATGTGAGTTAGAGGCATGACACATTTTCCACAGGTATATTGGAGACAATGATGCATTTCCCAAAGGTGAGGTACAGACAATGATGCATTTCCCAAAGGTGAGGTACAGACAATGATGCATTTCATAGTTAAGGTAGAGACAGTGTTCCATTTTCCAGAGTTTAGTTCCAGACAATGATACATTTCCCACAGGTATGGTAGACATAATGCTGCATTTCCCATAGGTGGTGCAGAAAGAATGATGCATTTCCCACATGTGAAGTAGAGAAAATGATGAATCCCACAAGTGAGGTGAAACAGTGATGCACTTCCCACAGGTGAGATAGAGACAGTGATGCATTTCCCACATGTAAGGTAAACACAATGTTGCATTTCCAATAGGTGAGTTATAGACAATGATGCATTTACCACAGGTGAGGTAGCCACAATGACGTATTTCCCACCACTGAGGCACAGACAGTGATGCATTTTTCTCAATAATACACAAACCAGGAAGCATTATCTACAGGTGAGGTCAGACAATGATGTATTTCCCACATGAGAGTTAGAGACAATGATGAATAACCCACAGGTGACGTAGAGTCAGTGACGCATTTCCCACATGTGAGGTAGAGGCAATAATGCATTTCCCACAGGTGAGGTAGTGACAAAGTTTCATTTCACACAGCTGAGGTAGAGACAATGATGAATTTCCAATTGCTGAAGCAGAGACAGTGATGTATTTCCCACAATTGATGTACAGAAAACAATGTATTACCCACAGGTGAGGTAGTGACAATTATGCATTTCTCACAGCTGAGGTATAGATAATGATGCATTTCCCATTCCTGAGGCAGAGAGAGTGAAGCTTTTCCAACAAGTGATATACAGAATACAATGAATTTCCCACGGTTAAGGTAAGGTATAGACTATGATGCGTTTTCCAAAGCTGAGGTAGAGACATTGATGCATTTCCCACAGGTGAGGTGGAGACAATGATGCATTTACAAAAAGTGAGATGCAGACAGTCCTGCAATTCCCCTTGGTGAGTTAGAAACAATGATACATTTCCCACAGGTGAGGTAGAGACAATGATGTATTTCCCACAGGTGTGTTATATGTAGTGATGCATTTCCCACAGGTGAGGTAGAGACAATAAGACATATCACAGGTGAGTTAGAGACAATGATGAATTTCCCACATGTGAGGTAGAGACAATGATACATTTCGACAGGTGATGTAGTAACAATGATGCATTTCCTACAGCTGAGGTAGAGACAATGATGCATTTCCAATTGCTGAGGCAGAGGCAGTGATGCATTTCCCACAATTGATGTCCAGAAAACGATGTATTTCCCACAGGTGAGGTAGTGACAATGATGTATTTCCCACAGCTGAGGTAGAGATAATGATTCATTTCCTATTGCTGAGGCAGAGACAGTGATGAATTTCCCACAAGTGATGCACAGACAATGATGCATTTCCCACAGATGAGGTAGAGACAGTGAAGAACTTCCCACAGGTGAGTTAGAGACAATGATGCATTTATCAAAGGTGAGGTGCAGACAGTGATATATTTCTCACAGGTGAGGCCTTGAAAATGATGCATTTCCCACAGGTGAGGTAGAGACAATGATGAATTTTTCACATGTGAGGTAGAGGCCAAAATACATTTCGACAGCTGAGGTAGAGACAATGATGCATTTCCAATTGCTGAGGCAGAGACAGTGATGCATTTCCCACAATTGATGTACAGAAAACGATGTATTTCCCACAGGTGAGGTAGTGACAATGATGCATTTCCCACAGCTGTGGTAGAGATAATGTTGCATTTCCCATTCCTGAGGCAGATAGAGTGATGCATTTCCTGCAAGTGATATACAGAATAGGATGAATTTCCCACAGGTGAGGTAGAGACAATGATGTATTGCCCACAGTTGTGGTAGAGACAATGATGCATTGCCCACAGATGAGTTAATGAAAATGATGCATTTCCCACAGGTGAGGTAGAGACAATAATGCATTTTCGACAGTGATGTACAGACGATGAATTTCCCATAGAAGTGTTATAGACAATGATGCATTCCCCCCGGGGGAGATAGAGACAATGATGCATTTCCCAAATTCAGGTAGAGACATTGATGCAATTCCCACAGGTGAGGTAGTGATGCACTTCCCAAAGTTGCGTTAGAGACAATGATCATTTCCCACAGCTGAGGTAGAGATAATGATTCATTTCCCAATGCTGAGGCAGAGACAATGATGCATTTCCTACAAGCGATGTACAGAATACGATGAATTTCCCACAGGTGAGGTACAGACAATTATGGATTTCCCACAGGTGAGGAACAGAGACTGATACATTTTCCACAGGTGAATTAGAGAAAATGATGAATTTCCAACAAGTGAGATAGAGACAGTGATGCATTTCCCAAAGGTGAGGTTGATACAATGATGCGTTTCCAACAGGTGCAGTACAGACAATGTTGCATTTCCCAAAGCTGAGCCAGAGACAATAATGCATTTCCCACAGGTAAGCTATAGACAATGATGAATTTTCCATAGCTGAGGTAGAGACATTGATGCATTTCCCAGAGGTTAGGTGGAGACAACGATGCATTTGCAACAAGTGAGGTGCAGACAGTATTGCAAGCTCCCCCCTCATGATTAGAGACAATGATACATTTCCCACAGGCAAGGTAGGGTCAATGATGCATTTCCCAATGGTGATGTAGGGACTGTGAAGCATTTCCCACAGATGAGGATGAGGCAATGATGCGAAAGTGATGCATTGCCCACAGGTGTGGTAGAGACAGTGATGAATTGCCCACAGGTAAGGTAGAAACTATGATTCTTTTCCCATAGTCCAGGTAGAGACAATGATGCTTTTTCCACAGGTGAGTTAGAGACAATGATGCAATTCACACAAGTGAGGTTCAGACTGTGTTTTAATTTCTACACATGAAGCACTGACAATGATGCATTTCCCACAGCTGAGATAGAGATAATGATTCATTTCCTATTGCTGAGGCAGAGACTGTGATGCATTTCCCACAATTGATGTACAGAATATGATGAATTTCACACAGGTGAGGTACAGACAATGATGCATTTCCCACAGGTGAGATGTAGACAATGATGCACTTCCCACAGGTGATGGAGAGACAATAATGCTTGTCCCACAGGTGAGGTAGAAAGTGAGGTAGAGACAATGATGTCTTTCCCACAGGTGAGTTAGAGACAATGATACAATTCCCCCTGTTGAGTTAGAGACAATGATGCATTTCCCACAGGTGACATGCAGACAATGAGACAATTCCCACCGGTGAGGTACAGAAAATGATGCATTTCCCACTGGTGAAGTAGAGAAAATGATGCATGTCCCACAGGTGATGTATGGATACTGATGCATTTACCACTGTTGAGGTAGAGCCAATGATACATTACCCACAGTACAAGAGAGATAATGTTGCATTTCCCTCAGGTGAGGAAAGGCAATGATGCCTTTTTCACTGGTGATGTATTGACTGTGATGCATTTCCCACAGGTGAGGATGAGGCATTGATGCATTTCTCACAGGTAAGGTAGAGAAAGTGATGCATTGGCCACATGTGAGGTTGAGACAGTGATGAATTGCACAGAGGTAGGTAGAAACAATGATGCATTCTCCATAGACCAGGTGGAGACAATGATGTATTTTCCACAGGTGAGGTAGAGACAATGATGCATTTCCCAGTGGAGGGATAGACAGAATGATCCATTTAACACAACAGTGGTAGCAACAATGATGCCTTTCAAACAGGTGAGGAAGAGGCGATGAAGCATTTCCCACACATGAGGTTCAGACCATGATGCATTTTCCACATTGATGCAGAACAATGATGCATTTCTTAGACATGAGATAGAGACAGTGATGCATTTCCCATAAGTGATGCAAAGTCAATGAAGTATTTTTCACAGGTGAATAGAGATAGTGATACATTTCCCACATGTGACTTAGAGACAGTGATGCATTTCCCACAGGTGATGTAGAGACAATGCATTTCAGACAGGTGAGGATGAGACAATAAAGCATTTCCCAAAAGGGAGGTTCAGACAGTGATGCATTTTCCACATTGAGGCACAACAATGATGCATTCTTTCAGATGATTTAGAGACAGTGATGCATTTACTATAACTGATGCAAAGACAATGATGTATTTCTCACAGATGAGTTAGACACAATGATACATTCCCTGCAGGTGAGGTAGATATAATGATGCAATTCCCACAGGTGAGGATGAGGCAATGATGCATTTCTCACAGGAGAGGTTGAGAAAGTTATGCATTGCCCACAGATGAGGTAGAGACAATGATTAATTGCCCACAGAAATTGAAAAAATGAAGCAATTCCCATAGGCCAGGTATAGACAATTATGCATTTTCCACAAGTGAGGTAGAGACAGTGATGCAATTCACACAGGTGAGGTTCAGACAGTGTTTCAATTTCCACACTTGAGGCACTGATAGTGATGCATTTCCCACAGGTGAGATGCAGACAATGATGCATTTCCCACATGTGAAGTAGAGAAAATGATTCATGCCCCAAAGGTGATGTATGGACAATGATACATTTCCCACAGTAGAGGAGAGATAATGTTGCATTTCACTCAGGCTAGGAAGAGGAAATGATTCTTCATTTCCCAATGGTGAGGAAAGGACTGCAATGCATTTCCCACAGGTGAGGAGGAGGCAATGATGCATTTCTCACAGGTGTGGTAGAAAGCGTGATGAATTGCTCAAAGGTGAGGTTCAGACAGTGATTCAATTTCCACAGATGAGGCACTGATAATGATGCATATTCCACCGGTGGAGTAAACAAAGTGATGCATTTCTTACATGTGAGTTAGAGACAATGATGCATTTCCCACAGGTGAGGTGTAGACATTGATGCATTTCCCACAGGTGAGGTAGAGACAATGATGCATTTCCCACAGCTGAGGTAGAGAAAGTGATGCATTGCCCACAGTTAAGTTAGAGACAGTGATGAATTGCCCAGAGGTTAGGTAGAAACAATGATGAATTTCCCATTAGCCAGATAGAAACAATGACACATTTTCCACAGGAGAGGTAGAGACAATGATGCATTTCCCACAGGGAAGGTAGAAACAAAGATGCATTTCTCACCGATGAGATTGAGACAGTGATGCATTTCCCAGAGGTGAGATAGACACAATTATGCATTTCAAACAGGTGAGAAACAGGCAATGAAGCATTTCTCACATGTGAGGTTCAGACAGTAATGCATTTTCCAAAATGAGGAACAACAGTGATGCATTTGTTACAGATGTGGGTAGAGACAGTGATGCATTTCCCACAAGTGATGCAAAGTCAATGATGCATTTCCCACAGGTGAAGTAAAGACAGGGATGTCTTTCCCTCATGTGAGTTAGAGACAATGATGCATTTCCCACAGGTGAGGTAGAGACAATGATTCATTTCACACAGGTGTGGTGCAGACAATTATGCATTTCCCACTTTTAAGGTAGAGACAATGAAGCATGTCACAAAGCTGAGGCAGAGACAATGATGAATTTCTCACAAGTGGTGCACAGAAAATTATGGATTTCCCACAGGTGAGGTGCAGACAGTGGTGCATTTCCCACAGGTGTGTTAGATACAATGATGCATTTACCACAGGTGAGGTAGAGACAGTGAAATATTTCCCACAGGTGAAGTAAAGACAGTGATACCTTTCCCACATGTGAGTTACAGACAATCATGCATTTCCCACAGGTGTGATAGAGACAATCATGCATTTCCCACAGGTGTGATAGAGACAATCATGCATTTCCCACAGGTGAGGTAGAGACAATGATGCATTTCCCAAAGGAGAGGTAGACACAATGATGAATTTCCCACAGGTGAGGTAGAGAAAATGATGCATTGCCTACAGGTGAGGTAGAGAGAGTGATGAATTGCCCACAGGTGATTTTCAGACAGTGATTCAATTTCCACAGATGAGACACTGATAATGATGCATTTCCCACAGTTGAGATAGAGGAAATGATGCACTTCCCACAGGTGAGGTTCCGACAATGATGCATTTCAAAGCTAAGGTAGAGACAGTGTTGCATTTCCCAGATTTAGGACAAGACTATGATACACTTCCCACAGGTGAGGTAGAGATAGTGCTGCATTTCACACAGGTGATGTAGAGACATTAATTCATTTCCCACAGGTGTGTTAGAGACGATTCATTTCCACAGGTGAGGTGGCAACAATGATGCATTTTACACAGGTGATGTAGAGACATTCTTGCATGTCCCACCAGTGAGGCAGAGACAATGATCGATTCCCCACAAATGAGTTAGACACAGTGAAACATTTCCGACAGCTGAGGTGGCCACAATGATGAATTTCTCACAGGTAGATAGAAAAAAGATGCATTTCCCACAGATGAGGTAGAGAAAATAATGCATTTCCAACAGTGAAGTACAGATGATGAATTTCCCACAGGTGTGTTATAGACAATGATGCATATCCCACAGGTGAGATAGAGACAATGATGAATTTCCCACAGCTGAGGTAGAGATAGTAATGTGTTTCCCACAATTGATTCACAGACAATGATGCATTTCCCACAGGTGAGGCGGAGATAATGATGCATTTGCACATGTGAGGTGCAGACCGTCTTGCATTTCCCACTGGTTAGTTAGAGGCAATGATACATTTCCACAAATGACAATGACGCATTTCCCACAGGTGTGTTAGGCACACGGATGGACATCACTCAGGTGAGGATGAGGCAATGATGCATTTCCCACAGGTTAGGTAGAGATAATATTGCCTTTCGCTCAGGTGAGGAAGAGGCAATGATACATTTCCCACTGGTGAGGTAGGGAATGTTCTGCACTGCTCACTCGTGATATAGAGACACTGATGCATTGCCCAGAGATGAGGTAGGGTCAATGATGTGTTTCCCAAAGATGAGGTAGAGAGAATGACGCATTTCACAAAGGACACATAGAGACAATGTTGCATTTCCCACAGGTGAAGTTCAGACAGTGATTCAATTTCCTCAGATGAGGTACTGATAATGATGCATTCCCCACAGGTGCTGTAGAGACAGTTATGCCTTTCCCACATGTGAGTTAGAGACAATGATGCATTTCTCACAGGTGAGGTGCAGGCAATGATACATATCCCACAGGTGAGGTAGTGAAAATAATGCATGTCCCCCAGGTGAGGTAGAGACAATGATGTATTTCCCAAAGGTGTGGTAGGCACAATGAGGAATTTCCCACAAATGTGGATGAGGCAATGAAGCTTTTCTCAAAGGTGAGGTAGAGAAAGTGATGCATTGCCCACAGGTGAGGTAGAGACAGTGATGCATTGCCCACAGGTGAGGTAGAAACAATGATGAATTTCCCATTAGCCATATAGAGACAATGATGCATTTTCCACCGGTGAGGTAGAGACAATGATGCTTTTCCCACAGTTAAGGAAGAGACAAAGATGCATTTCCCACTGGTGAGGTTGAGACAGTGATGCATTTCCCAGAGGAGAAATAGAGTCAATGATGCATTTCAAAAAGGTGAGGAAGCAACAATGATGCCTTTCAAACAGGTGAGGAAGAGGCGATGAAGCATTTCCAACACATGAGGTCCAGACCATGATGCATTTTCCACATTGAGGTACAACAATGATATATTTCTTACAGATGAGGTAGAGACAGTGATGCATTTCCCACAAGTGATATAAAGTCAATAATGCATTTCCCACAGGTGAAGTAGAGATAGAATACATTTCCCACATGTGAGTTAGAGACTATGATGCATTTCCCACTGGTGAAGTAGAGACAATGACACATTTTACACAGGTGTGATGCAGACGATAATGCATTTCCCACCTTTGAGGTAGACACAATGATGCATGTCCCACAGCTGAGGAAGAGACAGTGATGAAGTTCTCACAAGTGTTGCACAGAAAATGATGCATTTCTCACAGGTGAGGACTAGACAGTGATGCATTTCCTATATGTGAGTTAGAGACAATGATGCATTTCCCAAAGGTGTGTTAGAGACAATGATGAATTTCTCAAAGGTGAGGTGGCAACAATGATGCATTTCACACAGGTGATTTAGAGACATTAATGAATGTCCCACAGGTGAGGTAGAGACAATGATGCATTTCCCACAGGTAAGTTAGAGACAGTGAAACATTTCCTACAGGTAAGGTGGCCATAAAGATGCATTTCTCACAGGTGATGCATTTTCCAAAGGTGAGGTAGAGATAATGTTGCATTTCTCTCAGGAGAGGAAGAGGAAATTATGCATTTCCCACTGGTGAGGTAGGGAATGTGATGCATTGCTCACAGGTGAGATAGAGACACTGATGCATTGACCACAGGAGAGGTAGAGTCAATAATGCATTTCCCAAAGATGAGGTAGAGAGAATGATGCGTTTCACAAAGCTACGTAGAGACAATGTTGCATTTCCCACAGGTGAGGTTCAGACAGTGATTCAATATCCACAGATGAGGCACTGATAATAATGCATTTCCCACAGGTGAGATAGGTACAATGATGCACTTCCCACAGGTGAGGTTGAGAAAATGATGCATTTCATAGCTAAGGTAGAGACAGTGTTGCATTTCCCAGAGTTTAGGTGGAGACAATGACAAATTCCCACAGGTGATGTAAAGATAGTGATGCATTTCCCACAGGTGATGCAAAAGTAATGATGCATTTCCAACAGGTGAGGTACAGACAGTGATGCCTTTCCCACAGGTGAGTAGAGACCATGATGAATTTCACACAGGTGAGGATGATCAAAGATGCATTTCTCACAGGTGAGGTAGAGAAAGTGATGAATCCCACAAGTGAGGTAGAGACAGTGATGCATGTCCCACAGGTGAGGTAGAGACAATGATGAATTTCACACAGGGGAGGTTAAGACAGTGATTACTTTCCAAAGATGAGGCACTGATAATGATGCATTTCCCACAGGTGGAGTTGAGACAGTGATGCTTTTCCTACATGTGCGTTAGAAACAATAATGCTTTTCCAACAGGTGAGGTACAATGATGCATTTCCCACAAGTGTGGTAGAGAAAATAAAGCATGTCCCACAGGTGAGGTTGAGACAATGATGCATTTCCCAAGATGAGGTAGAGATATTGTTGCATTTCCCTCAGGAGAGGAAAAGACAATGTTGCATTTCTCACAGGTGAGGTAGGGAATGTTATGCCTTGCCCACAGGTGAGATAGAGTCAATCATGCATTTCCCAAAGATGAGGTAGAGAGAATGATGTGTTTCACAGCGGATAAGTAGAGACAATGTTGCATTTCCCAAAGGTGAGGTTCAGACAGTGATTCAATATCCACAGATGAGGCACTGATAATGATGCATGTCCCACAGGTGAGATAGAGGCAATGATGCACCTCCCACAAGTGAGGATGAAACAATGATGCATTTCATAGCTAAGGAAGAGACAGTGTTGCATTTCCCAAAGTTAGGTCGAGACAATGATACACTTCCCACAGGTGAGTTTGAGACAGTGATGCATTTCCCACAGGTTTGGATGAAGCAATGAAGCATTTCTCAAAGGAGAGATAGAGAAAGTGATGCATATCCCACAGGTGAGGTTGAGACAGTGGTGAATTGCCCACAGGTGAGGTAGAAACAATGATGAATTTCCCATAAGCCAGATAGAGACAATGATGCATTTTCCACAGGTGAGGTAGAGACAATGATGCATTTCCCCCAGTTAATGTAGAGACAAATATGCATTTCTCACCAGTGAGGTTTAGACAGTGTTGCATTTTCAAGAGGTGAGATAGAGACAATGATGCCTTTCAAACAGATGAAGAAGAGGCAATGAAGCATATCCCACATGTGAGGTTCAGACAGTGATGCATTTTCCAAAATGAGGCACAACAACGATGCATTTCTTACAGGTGAGGTAGAGACAATGATTCATTTCCCACATGTGAGTTACAGACAATGATGCATTTCCCACAGGACAGGTAGAGACAATGATGCATTTCACACAGGTGTGGTGCAGACAATGTCGCACTTCCCACTTTTGAGGTAGAGACAATGAAGCATGTCCCACAGCTGCGGCAGAGACAATGATGAATTTCTCACAAGTTGTGCACAGAAAATGATGCATTTCCCATGGTGAGGTGCAGACAGAAATGCATTTCCCACATGTGTGTTACAGACAGATGCATTTCCCAGAGGTGAGGTGCCAACAATGATGCATTTCACACAGGTGATTAGAGACATCAATGCATGTCCCACAGGTGAGGTACAGACAATGATACATTTCCTCCAGGTAAAGTAGAGACAAAGATGCATTTCCCACCAGTGAGGTTGAGACAGTGATGCATTTCCCAGAAGTGAGATAGAGACAATGATGAAATTCAAACAGGTGAGGAAGAGGCAATGAAGCATTCCCCACACCTGAGATTCAGACAGTGATGCTTTTACCAATTGAGGAAGAACAATGATGCATTTCTTACAAATAATGTGGAGACAGTGATGCATTTCCCACAAGTGATGCAAAGTCAATGATGCATTGCCCACAGGAGATGTAGAGACAATGATGCATTTCCACAGGTGAGGTAGAGACAGTGAAACATTTCGCACAGGTGAGGAAGAGGCAATGATGAATTTCCGACAGCTGAGTTAGAGACAATGATGCATATCCCACAGGTTTGGTAGATATGATGTTGCATTTCCCTTAGATGAAGAAGAGGCAATGATGCATTTCCCAATGGTGACATAGAGATTGTGATGCCTTGCTCACTGGTGAGATAGAGACACTGATGAATTGCCCACAGGTGAGGTAGAGTCAATGATGCATTTCCTAAAGATGAGGTAGAGAGAATGATGCATTTCACAAAGGATACATAAAAACAATGTTGCATTTCCTATAGGTGAGTTTCAGGCAGTGATTCAATTTCCACAGAAGCGGCACTGATAATGATGCATTTCCCACAGATGAAATAGAGGCAATAATGCACTTCCCACAAGAGAAGTTTAGACAATGATGCATTTTATATCTAAGGTGGAGACATTGTAAATTACCCAGAATTTAGGTCGAGACAATGATATATTTCCCACAGGTGAGGTAGAGATAGTAATGCATTTCCCACAGGTGATGAAAAACAATGAAGCATTTCCAACAGGTAAGGTATAGACAATGATGCATTTCCCACAGGTTAGGTAAAAATAATAATGCATGTCCCACAGGTGAGGTAAAGAGAATGAGGAATTTCTCAAAGGTGAGGTAGAGAAAATGATTAGTACCATAAGAGATGTAGAGACCCTGATGCAATTCCCACAGGGGAGGTGGCGACAATGATGCATTTCCCACAGGTGAGGTGGAGAGAGTGATGAATTGCTCAAAGCTGAGGTTCAGACAGTGATTCAATTTCCACAGATTAGGCACTGATAATGATGCATTTTCCACAGGTGGAGTAGAGAGAGTAATGCATTTCCCCCATGTGAGTTAGAGAAAATGACACATTTCCCACAGGTGAGGTTTAGATATGATGCATTTCCCACAGGTGAGATAGAAACAGTAATGAATGTCCCACAGGTGAGGTAGAGAGAATGAAGAATTTCTCAAAGGTGAGGTAGAGACAATGATGAATTTCCGAGAGCTGAGGTAGAGACAATGATGCATTTCCCACAGGTGAGATGGGGACAATGATGCATTTCCCACAGGAGATATAGAGACAATGATGAATTTCACACAGATGAGAATGAGGCAATGATGCATTTCCTAAAGATGAGGTAGAGAGAATGATGCATTTCACAAAGGATACATAGAGACAATGTTGCATTTCCCACAGGTGAGTTTCAGGCAGTTATTCAATTTCCACAGATGAGGGACTGATAATTATGCATTACCCACAGGTGGATTAGATAAAATGATGCATTTCCCACCTGTGAGTTAGAGACAAATATGCATTTCCCACAGGTGAGGTGCAGACAATGATGCATTTCACACAGGTGAGGTAGGGACAATAATGCATTTCCCAAAGGTGAGGTCGAGACACTGATGAATTTCTGACAGCTGAAGTAGAGACAGTGATGCATTTCCCACAAGTGATTCACAGACAATGATGCATTACCCACAGGTGAGGTAGAGACAGTGATGCATTTTCCAGAGGTGTGGATGAGGCAAAGAAGCATTTGTTATAGCTGAGGTAGAGAAAGTGATGCAAAGCTCACAGGTGAGTTAGACACATTGACGAATTGCCCACAGGTGAGGTAGATACAATGATGAATTTTCCATAGGCCAGAGAAAGACAATGAGGCATTTTCCACAGGTGTGGTAGAGACAATGTTGCATTTCCCACAGGTAAGATAGAGACAAAGATGCATTTCCCACCAGTGAGGTTGAGACAGTGATGCATTTCCCAGGGTGAGAAGAGACAATGATGCAATTCAAACAGGTGATGCAGGTGATATAGCAACAATGCCTTTCAAACAGACGAGGAAGAGGCAATGAAGTATTAACCACATGTGGTGTTCAGTCAGTAATGCATTTTCCAAAATGAGGCAAAACAATGAAGCATTACTTACAGATGAGGTAGAGACAGTGATGCATTTCCCTCAGATGTGGATGATGCAAAGAAGAATTTCTCACATGTGAGGTAGAGATAGTGATGCATTTCTCACAGGAGAGCTAGAGACAATGATGAATTTCACACAGGTGAGGAGGAAGCAATGATGCATTTCTCAAGGTGAGGTAGAGAAAGTGATGCATTGCCCACAGGTGAGGAAGAGAGAATGATGAATTGCCCACAGGTGAGGTTCAGACAGGGATTCAATTTCCACAGTTAAGGCACTTATAATTATGCATTTCCCACTGGTGGAGTAGAGACAGTGATGCATTTCCCAAAGGTGAGGTAGAGAAAATAATGCATGTGCCACTGGTGAGATAGACACAATGATGCATTTCCCAAGGGCAGGTAGAGACAATGATGAATTTCCAACAGCTGAAGTAGAGACAGTGATGAATTTCCCACAAGTGGTTCACAGACAATGATGCATTTTCCACAGGTGAGGTAGAGACTGTGATGCATTTCCCACAGGTGTGGATGAGGCATGAAGAATTTCTCACATGTGCAGTAAAGAAAGGTGATGAATTGACCACAGGTAAGGTAGAATGATGAATGCCCCACTGTTGAGGTTCAGACAGTGATTTTATTTCCACAGTTGAGGCAATGATAATTATGCATTTCCCACAGGTGGAGTAGAGACAGTGGTGCATTTCCCACGTGTGAGTTAGAGACAATGATGCATTCCCACAGGTGAGGTGCAGACCATGATGCATTTCGGTGAGGTACTGATAGGGATGCATTTCCCACAGGTGTGGATGAGGCAAAGAAGCATTTCTCACAGGTGAGGTAGAGAAAGTGATGCATTGCCCACAGGTGAGTTAGAGACATTGATGAATTGCCCACAGGTGTGGTAGATACAATGATGAATTTCCCATAGGACAGATAGAGACAATGACACATTTTGCACAGGTGAGGTAGAGACAATAGTTCATTTCCCACAGGTGATGTTCATACAGTGATTCAATTTCTACAAATGAGGCACTGAAAATGATGCATTTACCACATGTGAGGCAGAGATAATGAAGCATTTTCCTCAAGTGAGCTAGAGAAAATGATGAATTTCCCACAGGTGAGGTAGAGAAAATGATGCATTTCATACAGGCGAGGGAGAGACACTGATGCATTCCCCACACGTGAGGAAGAGACAGTGCTTTATTTCCCACATGTGAGTGAC
Organism: Cricetiscus sungorus; assembly: GCA_030556225.1. Classification (NCBI taxonomy): domain Eukaryota; kingdom Metazoa; phylum Chordata; class Mammalia; order Rodentia; family Cricetidae; genus Cricetiscus; species Cricetiscus sungorus. Next base: position 21,578,007 of record JANBXA010000609.1, on the reverse strand, counting down.
AAACAATAATGCATTTCCCATAGGTGAGGAAGAGACAGTGATGCATCACCCACAGTTGAGATGGCGACAATTATGCATTTCTCACAGAAGAGGTAGAGACAATGATGAATTTCACACAGGTGAGGAGAGGCAATGATGCATTTCTCACAGGTCAGGTTGAGAAAGTGGTGCATTGCCCACAGGTGAGGTAGAGTGATAAATTTGCCCACAGGTGAGGTTCAGACAGTGATTCTATTTCCACAGTTGAGGCAGTGATAATTATGCATTTCCCACAGGTGTAGTAGAGATAGTGGTGCATTTCCCACGTGTGAGTTAGAGACAATAATGCATTTCCCACAGGTGAGGTGCAGACAATGATGCATTTCCCAGAGGTGAGGTAGAAACAGTTATGCATTTTCCGCAGGTGTGGATGAGGCAAAGAAGCATTTCTCACAGGTGAGGTAAAGAAAGTGATTTATTGGCCACAGGTGAGTTAGAGACATTGATGTATTGCCCACAGGTGAGGTAGATACAATGAAGACTTTCCTGTACACCAGATTGAGACAATGACGCATCTTCCACAGGTGAGGTAGAGACAATGATTCATTTTCCACAGGTTATGTTCACTCAGTGATTCAATTTCCACACATGAGGCACTGAAAATGATGCATTTACCACATGTGATGCAGAGATAATGATGCATTTCCCACAAGTGAGGTAGAGACAATGATGCATTCAAACAGGTGAGGTGGCATAGTGATGCATTTCCCACAGGTGAGGGAGAGACCTTGATGCATTTCCTGAATGTGAGCCAGAGACAATGATGCATTTCTCACAAGTGAGGTAGAGACAATAATGCATTTTCCACAGGTGAGATAAACAAAATGATGCATTTCACACCAGAGAGGTAGAGACCATGATTAATTTCCCACAGCTGAGGTAGAGACAGTGAAGCATTTCACACAAGTTTTGCACAATCAATGATGCATTTCCCACAGGTGAGGTAGAGATAATGATGCATTTCCCACACGTCAGACAGAGACAATGATTCATTTTCCACAGTGGAAGTAGACCAAATGATGCATTTCTCTCAGGTGAGGTAGAGACAATGATGCAATTCAAACAGGTGAGGGAGCAACAATGATGCCTTTCGAAAAGATGAGGAAGAGGCAATGAAATATTTCCCATATGTGAGGTTCAGACAGTGATGCATTCCCCACATTTGTTCACAACTAGTTTGCATTTCCCACTGCTGAGGTAGAGACAGTGATGCATTTCACACAAGTGATACACACAATTATACATTTCCCAGAGATGAGGTAGTAACAGTGATGCATTTCCCATAGGTGAGTTATAGACAATGATGCATTTCCCACAGTTGAGGTGGAGACAATGATGAATTTTTCATAGGTGAGGATGAGGCAATGATGCATTTCTCACATGCGAGGTAAAGAAAGTGATGCATTGACCACAGGTGAGGTTCAGACAGTGATTCAATTTCCACAAATGAGGCACTGATAATGATGCATTTCCAACAGGTGAGGTGCAGAAAATGTTGCATTTGCCACATGAGAGGTAGAGACATTGATGCATTTCCCACAGGTGAGGTAGAGACAATGATGCATTTCCCACAGATGAGTAGAGAGAATGATGCATTTAACAAAGGATATGTAAAGACAATGTTGCATTTCCCACAGGTGAGGTACAGAGAGTGATTCAATTTCCACAGATGAGGCACTGATAATTATGCATTTCCCACAAAAGAGATAGGTACAATGATGCACTTCCCACAGGTGAGTTTGAGACAATGATGCATTTCATAGCTAAGGTAGAGACAGTGTTGCATTTCCCAGAGATTAGGTGGAGACCATGATATATTTCCCACAGGTGAGGTAGAGGTAGTGATGCATTTCCCACAGGTGATGTAAAAACAATGATGCATTTCTAACATGTGAGGTAGAGACAATGATGCATTTCCCACAGGTGAGGTGCAGAAAATGATGCATTTCAAACAGGTGATGTAGAGACATTAATGCATGTCCCACAGGTGAGGTAGAGACAATGATGCATTTCCAACAGGTGAGGTAGAGACAGTGATACATTTCCCACAGGTAAGATGGCCACAATGATGCATTTCTCAAAGTTGAGAGGAGACAATAACGCATTTCCATAGGTGAGGTAGAGATAATGTTGCAATTCCCTCAGGTGAAAAAGCAAGAATGATGCATTTCCCACTGGTGAGGTAGGGTCTGTGAAGCATTGCTTACAAGTGAGATAGAGACACTGATGCATGGCCCACAGGTGAGGTAGAGTCAATGATGCATTCGATAAAGACGAGGAAGAGAGAATGATTCATTTCACAGAGGATACGTAGAGGCAATGTTGCATTTCCCACAGGTAAGGTACAGAGAGTGATTCAATTTCCACTGATAAAGCACTGATAATGAAGCATTTCCCACAGGTGAGGTAGTGGCAACTATGAACTACCAATGGTTGAGGTTGAGACAATGATGTATTTCATAGCTAAGGTAGAGACAGTGTTGCATTTCCCTGAGTTTAGGTTGAGACAATGATACATTTCCCACAGGTGAGGTAGTGATAATGTTGCATTTCCCACAGTTGATGCAGAAACTATGATGCATTTCCTACAGGTGAGGTAGAGACAGTGATGCATTTCCCACAGGTGAGATGGGGACAATGATGCAATTCCCAAGGGAGATATAGAGACAATGATCGATTTCACACAGGTGAGGATGAGGCAATGATGCATTTGTCACAGGTGAGGTAGAGAGAATGATGAATTTCCCACACGTGAGGTTCAGACAGTGATTCAATTTCCACAGTTGAGGCAGTGATAGTTATGCATTACCCACAGGTGGAGTAGAGACAGTGATGCATTTCCCAAGTGTGAGTTAGAGATAATGATGCATTTCCCACAGGTGAGGTGCAGACAATTATGCATGCCCAAAGGTGAGGTAGCCACAATGATGCATTTTGGACAGTTGAGGTAGAGGCAGTGATGCATTTCCCACAAGTGATTCACAGACAATGATGCATTACCCACAGGTGATGTAGAGAAGGTGATGCATTTCCCAGAGGTATGCTTGAGGCAAAGAAGCATTTGTCATAGCTGAGGTAGAGAAAATTAATGCACTGCCCACTGGTGAGATAGAGACATTGATGAATTACCCACAGGTGAGGTACAGAAAGTGATTCAATTTCCACAGGTGAGGCACTTATAATTATGCATTTCCCACTGGTGGAGTAGAGGTAGTGATGCATTTCCCACATGTGAGTTAGAGACAATAATGCATTTCCTACAGGTGTGGTGCAGAAAATGATCCATTTTCCAAAGGTGAGGTAGAGACAATAATGCATGTCCCACAGGTGAGATAGACACAATGAGGCTTTTGCTACAGGTGAGGTGCAGAAAATTATGCATTTCCCACAGGTGAGGTAGATACAGTGATGAATTTCCCACAGGTGTGGATGAGGCAAAGAAGCATTTCTCACAGGTGAGGTAGAGAAAGAGATGCATTGGCCACAGGTGAGTTAGAGACCTTGATGAATTGCCCACAGGTGAGGTAGATACAATGATGAATTTCCCATACACTAGATAGAGAAAATGACGCATTTTCCAAAGGTGAGGTAGAGACAATAATTTATTTCCCACAGGTGATGTTCATACAGTGATTCAATTTCCACAGTTTAGGCACTGAAAATGCTGCATTTACCACATGTTAGGCAGAGATAATGATGCATTTCCTTTAAGTGAGATAGAGAAAATGATGCATTTCTCACGGGAGAGTTAGAGACAATGATGCATTTTCCACAGGTTAGATAAACAAAGGATATATTTCACACCAGTGAGGTAAAGACAATGGTTACTTTTCCACAGCTGAGGTAGAGAGAGTGATGCATTTGCCACAAGTGTGGATGAGGCAAAGAAGCATTTCTCACATGTGAGGTAGAGAAAGTGATACATTGATCATAAGTGAGGTAGAGAAAGTGATGAATGCCACACGAGTGAGGTTCAGACAGTGATTCAATTTCCACAATTGAGGCACGAATAATGATGCATTTCCCATGGGTGGAGTAGAGACAGTGATGCATTTCCCACGTGTGAGTGAGAGACAATAATGCAATTCCCATAAGTGAGGAAGAGACAGTGACGCATTTCCCACAGGTAAAAAGCCAACAATGATGTATTTCTCACAGGATAGGTAGAGACAATGATGAACTTCACACAGGTGAGGAGGAGGCAATGATGCATTTGCCACAGGTGAGTTAGAGTCAATGATGCATTTGCCACAGGTGAGGTGCAGACAATGATGCATTTCCCACAGGTGAGGTAGATACAGTGATGCATTTCCCACAGGTGTGGATGAGGCAAAGAAGCATTTCTAACCGGTGAGGTAGAGAAAGTGATGCATTTTCCACAGGTGAGTTAGAGACCTTGATGAATTGCCCACAAATGAGGTAAATACAATGATGAATTTCCCATACACTAGATAGAGAAAATGATCCATTTTCCTCAGGTGAGTTAGAGACAATTATTCATTTTCCACAGGTGATGTTCACACAGTGATTCAATTTTCACACATGAGGCACTGAAAATGATGCATTTCCTACAAGTGAGGTAGAGAAAATGATGAATTGCCCATGGGTGATGCAGATACAATGTTGCATTTCCTACAGGTGAAGTAGAGAAAATGATGTATTTTCCACATATGAAGTAGAGAAAATGATGAATCCAATAAGTGAGATAGAGATAGAGATGCATTTCCCACAGGTGAGGAGGGGACAATGATGCATTTCTCACAGGAGAGGTAGAGACAATGATGAATTTCACACAGATGAGGAGGAGGCAATGATGCCTTCCTCAGAGGTGAGGTAAAGAAAGTGATGTATTTCCCCCAGGTGAAGTAGAGAGAGTGATGAATTGCCCACAGGTGAGGTTCAGAGAGTGTTTCAATTTGCACAGTTCAAACACTGATAATTATGCATTTCCAGAGGTGGAGTAGAGACAATGATGCATTTCCCACAGGTGAGGTGCAGACAAAGATGCATTTCCCACAGGAGAGGTAGAGACAATAATGCATGTCCCATAGGTGAGGTAGAGAAAGTGATTCACTCAAAGAGGTGAGGTGGCAACAATGATCCATTTCCCACAGGTGAGATGGTGACAATGATGTATTTCTCACAAGAGAAGTAGAAACAAGGATGAATTTCACCCAGGTGAGGAGGAGGCAATGATGCATTTCTCACAGGTGATGTAGAGAAAGTGATGCATTTCCCACAGGTGAGGTAGACAGAGTGATGAATTGCCCACAGGTGAGGTTCAGACAATGATTCTATAACCACAGTTGAGGCACTGATTATTATGCATTTCCCACATATGTAGTAGAGACAGTGATGCTTTTCCCACATGTGAGTTAGAGACAATGATGTATTTCCCACAGGTGAAGTGTAGACAATGATGCATTTCCCACAGCTGAGGTAGAGGCAGAGATGCATCTCCCACAGGTGAGGATGAGGCAAAGAAGCATTTCTAAAAGGTGAGGCAGAGAAAGTGATGCATTGCCCACAGTTGAGTTAGAGACATTGATTACTTTCCCCAGCTGAGGTAGAGACAGTGATGCATTTCCCACAGGTTTGGATGAGGCAAAGAAGCGTTTCTCACATGTGAGGTTGATAAAGTGATGCATTGACCACAGGTGAGGTAGAGAGAGTGATGAATGCCCTACAGGTGATGTTCACACAGTGATTCAATTTCCACACATGATGCACTGAAAGTGATGCATTTACCACATGTGAGGCAGAGATAAGGATATATTTCCCACAAGTGAGGTAGAGACAATGATTAATTTTCCACAGCTGAGGTAGAGACAGTGAAGCATTTCACACAAGTGCTGCACAGTCAATGATGCATTTCCCACAGGTGAGGTAGAGGAAATGTTTCATTTCCCACAGGTCAGACAGAGAGAATGATGCATTTTCCACAGTGGAAGTAGACAAAATGATGCATTTCCCACTGATGAGGTAGAGACAATGATGCAATTCAAATAGGCGAGGTAGCAATAATGATGCCTTTCAAACAGGTGAGGAAGAGGCAATGAAATATTTCCCACCTGTGAGGTTCAGACAGTGATGCATTTCCCACATTAGGTCACAACAATTTTGCATTTCCCACAGCTGAGGTAGAGACAGTGATACATTCCCCATGAGTGATACACAGACAATTATACATTTCCCAGACATTAGGTAGTAACAGTGATGCATTTCTCACAGGTGACTAGAGACAATGATGCTTTTCCCACAGTTGAGGTAGAGACAATGATGAATTTCCCACAGGTGAAGATGAGGCAATGATGCATTTCTCACAGGTGAGGTAGAGAAAGTGATGGATTTCCCATAGGCCAGATAGAGACAATGACACATTTCCCACGGGTGAGATAGAGACAATGATTCATTTCCCACAGGTGATGTTCACACAGTGATTCAATTTCCACACATGAGGCACTGAAAATGCTGCATTTACCACATGTGAGGCAGAGATAATGAAGCATTTCCCACAAGTGAAGTAGAGAAAATGATGAATTTCCCACAGGTGATGCAGAAACAATGATTCATTTCCTACAGGTGAGGTAGAGACAATGGGAAATGCATTTTTTGTCTGTGGCTCACCTGTGGGAAAAACATAATTTATTCTACCTAACCTTTGGTAAATGCATCATTTCTCTAACTCACCTGTAGGAATATGCATCAATGTCTCTACCTTACCTGTGGAAAATGCATCTCTGTCTCTAAATCCTTGTGGGAAATGCATCATTGTCTCTACAACCTTGTGGGAAATGTATCATTATCACTACCTAACTTGTAATTAGGCATCATTGTATCCACCTCACTTTTGGAAAGTGCATCATTGTCTCTAATTCACTTGTAGGAAGTGCATAATTGTCTCTACCTAACCTGTGGGAAATGAGTTATTGTCTCTACCTCATTTATGGTAAATGCATCATTTTCTCTTCCTCACCTGTAGGAAATACATCTCTGTTTCTGCCTCACCTGTATGAAATGCAACACTGTCTCCTCCAATCCTGTGGGAAATGTATCATTGTCTCTACCTCACCTGTGGGATATGCATCATTTTCTCTATCTCACCTGGGGGAAATGCATTTTTTCTCTACCTCACCTGTGGGAAAAGCATCACTGTCTATATCTCACCTGTGGAAAACTCATTACAGTCTGCAACATTCCTTTGGAAAATGAGTTTTCCACAGGTGAGATATAGACAATGATGCATTTCTCACAGTTGAAAAAAATGATGCATTTTGCACAGGTAAAGAGGAGACAACAATGCATTTCCCACAGTTGAGGTAGAGACAGTGTAGCAGATCCCACAGGTGAAGTAGAGACAGTGATGTATTTCCCACATGTGAGGTGGAGACAAAGATGCATTTCCCAAGGGAGAAGCAAATGCAATGATGCATTTCCCACAGGTAAGGTAGAGACAATGATGCATTTCCCACAGGTGAGGTAATGATCATTGTCTATACCTCACCTATGGGAATTTCAATACATTCTGAACCTAACTTGTGAGAAATTATCTTGCGTCTACCTCACCTGTGGAAAAGCATCATTTTCTCTACCTCAACTCTGGGAAATGCACCACTATTTCTATGTCACCTGTGAGAAATTCATTATTGTCTCTACCAAACCTGTAGGAAATACATAATTATCTCTGCCTCACCTGTGAGAAATTCATCAGTGTCTCTACCTCACCTGTGGAAAATGCATCGTTGTCTCCTCTTCACCTGTGGGAATTGCATCATTCTTTTTTCCTTACTTGTAGGAAATGCATCATTGTCTATAACTCACCTGTGGGAAATGCATCATTGTCTCTACCTCACTTGTGGAAAATGCATCATTGTCTCTACCGCACCAGTGGAAATGCATCACATTCTGCACCTCACTTGTGAGAAATTATCTTTACCTCTAACTCACCTGTTGAAAATTCATCATTCCTCTACCTCACCTGTGGGAAATGCATCATTCTCTCTACCTTACCTGTTGGAAATGCATCATTGCACTTACTTCTCCCTTGGGAAATGCATCTTTGTCTCCACCTCACATGTGGGAAATACATCACTGTCTCTACTTCACCTGTGGGAACTGCTACACTGTCTTTACCTCAACTGTGGGAAACGCATCGTTGTCTCCTCTTCACCTGTGCAAAATGCATCATTGTCTATATTTTTTTCAACTGTGGGAAATGCATCATTGTCTATATCTCACCTGTGGAAAACTCATTACTGTCTTCAGCATTCCTATGGAAAATGATCATTGTCTATACCTCACCTGTGGGAATTTCAGCACATTCTGCACCACATCTATGAGATATTATCTTGCTTCTACCTCATCTGTGGAAAAGAATCATTTCTCTACCTCAACTCTGGGAAGTGCATCACTGTTTCTATGTCACCTGTGGTAAATACATTATTATCTCTACCTCACGTGGGAAATATATCATTGTCTCAACCTCACCTGTGGGAAATGCATCTTTGTCTCTACCTCACCTGTGGGAAATGCATCATTGTCTCTACCTCACCTTTGCAAAATCCATCAGTGTCTATACCTCACCTGTGGGTAATGGGTCACTTTATCTGCCACAACTGTGGGAAATGCATCACTGTCTCTACCTCAACTGTGGGAAATGCATCACTGTCTTTAACACCCCAGTGGGAAATGCATCACTATCTCTACACCAACCATGGGAAATGCATCACTATATCTACCTTACCTGTGGAAAATGAGTCACAGTCTCACCCCACCTGTGGAAAATGTGTCACTGTCTCTACCTCAATTGTTGGAAAGGCATCACTGTCTCTCCCTCATCTGTGGGAAATGCATCGTTGTCTCCTCTTTACCGGTGTGAAATGCATCATTGTTTTTTCCTCACCTGTGGGAAATGCATCATTGTCTCCATCTCACCTGTGTGAAATTCATGAATGTCTGCAGCTCACCTATGGAAAATGATCATTGCCTATACCTCACCTGTGGGAAAGGCATCACATTCTGCTCCTCACCTGTAGGAAATGCATCATTGTCTCTACCCCACCTATGGGATATGCATCATTGTCTATACCCCACCTGTGAGAAATGTATCACTTTCTCTACATCACCTGTGGGAAATTAATCACAGTGTCTACTAATCTTTTAGAAATGTGTTACTGTCTCTACTTCACCTGTGTGAAATGCGTCACTATCTCTTCCTCAATTGTAGGAAATGACTCCCTGTCTCTTCCTCACCTGTGGGAAATGCATCATTTTGATCCTCATTTTTGGAAAATGAATCACTGTCTGGCCCGCACCTTTGGGAAATACATCACTTTCTGGACCTCAACTGTGTGAAATGCATCACTGTCTCTACTTTTACTGTGGGAAATGCTTCACTATATCTATTTCACCTGTGGGAAATGCTGTGGGAAATGCGTCACTGTGTCTACCTCACCTGTGAGAAATATGTCACTGTCTCTACCTCACCTGTGGAAAACGCTTCACTCTACCTCACCAGTGGGAAATGCATCTCTATATCAACCTGTCCTGTGGAAAATGTGTGACTGTCTCTACCTCTACTGTTGGAAATGTGTAAATGTCTCTACATCACCTGTGGGAAATGCATCACTGTGTCGACCTCACCTGTGGAAAATGCATCACTGTCTCTACCTCATCTGTGAGAAATGAGTCACAGTCTCACCCTCATCTGTTACAAATGTGTCACTATCTCTACCTCACTTAGGGGAAATGCATCAATGTTTCCACCTCACCTGTGGGAAATGTATCATTTTTTGAACCTCACTTTTGGGAAATGCTCACTGTCTGGACTGCACCTGTGCGAAATGCATCACTATCTCCACCTCACAAGTGGGAAATTAATTGTCTCCTCCTCACTTGTGGGAAAAGCATCACTATCTGGACCGCCGCTGTGGGAAATGCATCACTATATTTACCTCACCTGTGGAAATGTGTCATTTTCTCTACCTAAACTTTGGAAAATGTGTCATACTCTCACCTTACCTCTGGAAAATGTGTCACTGTCTCTACCTCACCAGTGAGAAATGCATCACTTTCTATATTTCACCTGTGGGAAATGCATCATTTTTTAACCTCACTGTTGGGATATGCATCACTGTCTTTACTTCACCTGTGAAAAATGCATCATTGTCTATACCCCACCTGTGCAAAATTCATCAGTTACTTTACCTCACCTGTGGGAAATGCCTCATTTTCAATACCCCACCTGTGGAAATGCATCACATTCTGCACCTTACCTGTGAGAAATTATCTTTACCTCTACCTCAGCTTTTGGAAATGCATCATTGTCTCTACCTCACCTGTGGGAAATGCATCATTGTCTCTGCCTCACCTATGGGAAATGCATCATTGCAATTACTTCACCCTAGGGAAATGCTTCTTTGTCTCTACCTCACCTGTGGGAAATGCATCACTGTCTCTACTTCACCTGTGTGAAATGCTACACTGTCTCTACCTCAATGTGGGAAATTCATTGTTTTCTCCTCTTCACCTGTGGGAATAGCATCTTTGTTTTTTCCTCAACTGTGCAAAAGCATCACTGTCTGCATTTCTCCTGTGGGGATACATCACTGTCTATACCACAACTGTAGAAATACATCACATTCTTCACCTCACCTGTGGGAAATGCATCTTTGCTTCTACCTCACCTATGGGATATGCATCATTGTCTATACCCCACTTGGGAAATGCATCACTGTCTCTACTTCACCTGTGGGAAATACGTCACAGTCTCTACTCATCTTTTGGAAATGTGTCATGGTCTGAACATCAACTGTGGAAAATGCTACACTGTCTCTACCTCAATGTGAGACATGCATCGTTGTCTCCTCTTCACCTGTGTGAAATGCATCATTGTTTTTTCCTCATCTGTGGGAAATGCATCACTGTCTCTACCTCACCTGTGCAAAATTCATCAGTATCTACCTCACCTGTGGGAAATGCATCATTGTCTCTACCTCATCTGTGTGATATGGACCATTGTCTCAACCTCACCCTTGGGAAATTCATCAATGTCTGTATGTCACCTGAAGAAATGAATTATTGTATTTACATCACCTGTGGAAAATGTGTCACTGTCTCTACCTCAATTGTGGGAAATGACTCCCTGTCTCTTCCTCACCTCTGAGAAATGCATCATTTTTGATCCTCATTGTTGGGAAATGAATAACTCTGTGGCACACACCTTTGGGAAATGCATCACTGTTTGGACCCCAACTGTGGAAAATACATCACTGTCTCTACTTCAACTGTGGGAAATGCATCACTATATCTATATCAACTGTGGGAAAAGTGTCACTGTCTCTACCTCACCTGTGGGAAATGCTTCACACTCTCTCTACCTCACCTGTGGGAAATGCATCACTATATATACCTCACCTGTAGAAAATGTGTCACTCTCTCTACCTCTACTGTTGGAAATGTGTAAATATCTGTGTATCACCTGTGGGAAACGCATCACTATCTCGACCTCACCTGTGAAAATACATCACTGTTTCTACCTAAACTGTGGGAAATGCATCATTGGCTCTACCTCCCGTGTGCAAAACTCATCAGTCTCTACCTCACCTGTGTGAAATGGATCATTGTCTCAACCTCACCCTCCGGAAATTCATCAATGACTGTACACCACCTGAGGGAAATGAATCATTATCTTTACATCACCTGTGGGAAATACATCATAGTCTCTATCTCACCTGTAGGAAATGCATCATTTTATTTACCTCACCTATAGAAATGCATCACATTCTGCACCTCACCTGTGAGAAATTATCTTTACCTCAACCTCACCTGTTGGAAATGCATCATTGTCTCTATCTCACCTGTGGAAATACATCACATTATGCACATTACCTGTGAGAAATTATCTTTACCTCTACTTCAACTGTGGGAAATGCATTGTTGTCTCTACCTCACCTTTGGGAAATGCATCATTGCAATTACTTCATCCTTGGAAAATGCATCTTAGCCTCTACCTCACTTGTAGGAAATGCATTGCTTTCTCCTGCTCAACTCTGGGAAATGCATTGTTGTCTCTACCTCACCTGTGGGAGAGGCATCAATGTCTGTACCACACCTGTGTGAAATTTGTCATTGTCTCTACCTCACCTGTGGAAAAGCATCATTTTCTCTACAAAACTGTGGGAAAAGCATCATTGTCTCTACCTCACTTGTGGGAAATGCATCATTGTCTCTACCTCAACTCGGGGATATGCATCACTGTCTGTAACCCATCTGTGGAAATCATGACATTTGGAACCTCACCTGTGAGAAATTATTTTGCCTCTACGACACATGTGGTAAATGCTACCTTGTCTCTACCTCAACTGTGGGAAATGCATTGTTGTCTCCTCTTCACCTGTGAGAATGGCATCATTGTTTTTTCCTCACCTGTGGGAAATGAATCATTGTCCCTATTTCACCTGTGGGAAATACAATCCTGTCTGCATTTCTTCTGTTGGAAGAAATCATTGTCTATACCTCATCCGTGGAATATACATCACATTCTCCACCTTAACTCTGGGAAATGAATCTTTGTCTGTACCACTGCTAAGGGGAAGTGCATCATTGCCTCCTCCTCAACTGTGGGAAATGCATCATTGTCACTACCACACCTGTGGGAAATACATCATTGTCTCTGCCTTACCTGAGGAAATGCATCATTGTCTCTACCTCATCCGTGGGAAATGCGTCAATGTCTCTACCTCATCTTTGGAAATGCATCACATTCTGCAACTCACCTGTGAGAAATTATCTTTACCTCTACCACACCTGTGGGAAATGCATTATTGTCTCAAAATCACCTGTGGGAAATGGATAATTGTCTCTACCTCAACTATGGGATATGCATCAATGTCTCTACGACACCTGTGTGAAATTTGTCATTGTCTCTACCTCACCTGTGGCAAATGCATCATATTCTCTTGCTCACCAATGGGAAAGTCATCATTGTCTCTACATTTCATGTGGGAAATGCATCATTGTCTGTACCACACCTTTGGAAATGCATCACGTTCTGCACCTCACCTGTGAGAAATTGTCTTCATCTCTACATCATCTTTTGGAAATACATCAATGTATCTACCCCACCTATGGGATATGCATCATTGTCTCTACCTCACCTGTGGCAAATGCATCATATTCTCTTGCTCACCAATGGGAAAATCATCATTGTCTCTACCTTTCAGGTGGGAAATGCATCATTGTATCTACCCCACCTGGGGGAAATGCATCATTGTCTCTACCTCACCTGTGGAAATGCATCACATTCTGCACATCACCTGTGAGAAATTATCTTTACCTCTACATCATCTGTTGGAAATGCATCATTATCTCTACCCCACCTGTGGGAAGTGCATCATTGTCTCTTCCTCATCTTTGGAAAATGCATCATTGCAATTACTTCATCATTGCCTCTACCTCCCCTGTGGGAAATGAATCACTGTCTCTACTTCAGTTGCGGAAATGCTACAATGTCTCTATTTATACTGTGGGAAATGCATGGTTGACTCCTCTTCACCTTTGGGAATTGCATCATTGTTTTTTCCTCACCTGTGGGAAATGAATCATTGTCCCTATCTCAACTGTGGGAAGTGCATCACTGTCTGCATTTCTCCTGTGGGGAAAAATCAGTGTCTATACCTCATATGTGGGAAATACATCACATTATGCACCTCACCTGAGGGAAATGCATCTTTGCCTCTAACTCACCTGTGAGAAATTCATCATTGTCTCCCCACAACTGTGGGAAATGCATCACTGTGTCTACCTCACCCGTGGGAAATGCATCATTGCCTCTACCTCCTCTGTGGGAAATGCATCACTGTCTCTATTTCACATGTGGAAATGCTACACTGTCTCTACCTATACTGTGTGAAATGCATCGTTGTCTCCTCTTCACCTGTACGAATTGCATCATTGTTTTTTCCTCACCTGTGGGAAATGAATCATTGTCCCTATCTCAACTGTGGGAAGTGCATCACTGTCTGCCTTTCTCCTGTGGAGAAAAATCACTGTCTATACCTCATCTGTGGGAAATACATCACATTCTGCACCTCACCTGTGGGAAATGCATCTTTGTCTCTACCTCACCTGTGGAAAATTCATCATTTTCTCCTCCACAACTGTGAGAAATGCATCATTATCTCTACTTCACCTGTGGTAAACGTATCATATTTTCTTGCTCACCTATGGGAAAGTCATCATTGTCTCTACCTCACCTGTGGGATATGTATCATTATCTGTACCAAACCTTTCGAAATGCATCACGTTCTGCACCTCACCTGTGAGAAATTATCTTTACCTCTACCTCATCTGCTGGAAATGCATCATTGTCTCTACCCCACCTGTGGCAAATGCATCACTGTCTCTACCTCACCTGTGGAAAAGCATCATTTTCTCTAAAAAAAAAAAAATGTGGGAAAAGAATCACTGTCTCTAATTCACCTGTGGGAAATGCATAATTGTCTCTACCTCACCTGTGGGAAATTCATCATTGTCTCTACCTCACCTGTAGGAAATGCATCATTATCTCTACCTCAACTGTGGGATATGCATCATTGTCTGTACCCCATCTATGGAAATTCATGATATTGTGCACCTCACCTGTGAGAAATTATCTGTACCTCTACCTCAACTATTGATACATGCATCATTGTCTCTACCTCAACTGTGTGAAATGCATCACTGTGTCTACTTCACCTGTGGTAAATGCTACACTGTCTCTACCTCAACTGTGGGAAACGCATCATTGTCTCCTCTTCATCTGTGATAATAGCATCATTCTTTTTTCTTCACCTTAGGAAATGCATCATTGTCACTATATCACCTGTGGGAAATGCAACACTGCATTTCTCCTGTGGGGAAAAAATCATTGTCTATACCTTATCTGTGAGATATCCATCACATTCTCCACTTCACCTCTGGGAAATGAATCTTTTCCTGTACCACAGCTGTGGGAAATGCATCATTGTCTCCTCCTCAACTGTGGGAAAGGCACCATTGTCACTACCTCACCTGTGGGAAATAAATCATTGTCTCTGCCTCACCTGTGGAAATGCATCATTGACTCTACCTCACCTGTGGGAAATGCACCATTTTCTGTACCTTGCCTGTGGAAATGCATCATTGTATCTACCTCACTTGTGGGCAATGCATCATTGTCTCTACCTCACCTGTGGGAAACACATCATTGCCTCTACCTGCCCTGTGGAAAATGCATCACTGTCTCTACTTCACTTGCGGAAATGCTACACTGTCTCTACTTACACTGTGAGAAATGCATCGTTGTCTCCTCTTCACCTGTGGGAATTGCATCATTGTTTTTTCCTCACCTGTGGGAAATGCATCATTGTCCCTATCTCACCTGCAGGAAATGCATCACTGTCTGCATTTCTCCTGTGAGGAAAAATCACTGTCTACACCTCATCTGTGGGAAATACATCACATTCTGCACCTCACCTGTGGGAAATGCATCTTTGCCTCTACCTCACCTGTGGGAAATTCATCATTGTATCCTCCACAACTGTGGGAAATACATCATTGTCTCTACCTCACCTGTGGCAAATGCATCGTATTCTCTTGCTCACCTATGGGAAAGTCATCATTGTCTCTACCGCACCTGTGGGAAATGCATCATTGTCTCTATCTCACCTGTGGGATATGCATCATTGTCTGTACCACACCTTTGGAAATGCATCACATTCTGTACCTTACCTCTGAGAAATTACCTTTACCTCCACCTCATCTGTTGGAAATGCCTCATTGTGTCTACTTCACCTGTGGGAAATGCATTATTGTCTCTACCTCACCTGTGGAAATGCATCACATTCTGCACATCACCTGTGAGATATTATCTTTACCTCTACCTCACCTGTGGGAAATGCATCACTGTCTCTACTTTACCTGTGGGAAATGCCACACTTTGTCTACCTCAACTGTGGGAAATGCATCATTGTATCCTTCTCATCAGAGGGAAATTCATCTTTCCCTCTACCACACCTGTAGGAAATCATCAATGTCTCTACCTCACCTGTGGGATATGCATTATTGTCTCTACCTCACCTGTGGGAAATGCATCATTGTCTTTCTTCACCTGTGGGATATGCATCATGTCTAAACCCCACCTGAGAAATGCATCTCTGTCTCTACTTCACCTGTGGAAAATGTGTCACAGCCTCTATTCATCTTTTGAAAACGTGTCACTGTCTCTACTTCACCTGTGTGAAATGTGTCACTTTCTCTACCTCAATTGTGGGAAATTACTCCATGTATCTTCCTTACCTGTGGGAAATGCATCATTTTTGATCCTCATTGTTGGGAAATGAATCACTGTCTGTCTCACTCCTTTGGGATATGCATCACTGTCTGGATCTCTACTGTGGAAATGCATCACTGTCTCTACATCAACTGTGGGAAATGAATCACTATATCTATTTCAACTGTGGGAAATCCATCACTGCCTCTACCTCACCTGTGGGAAATATGTCACTGTCTCTACCTCCCCTGTGGAAAATGCTTCACCCTCTCTACCTCACCAGTGGGAAATACATCACTATATATACCTTTCCTGTGGAGAATGTGTCACTGTCTATACCTCTACTGTTGGATCAGGCTCAGGTTCATGTGCAGGATGAGGTTTCAAATTCAGGTTCAGGATCATAGTCACAGTTCAGGTTTACATTCAGGCTGAGAGTTGATGTTCAAGTTTAATCTTCAGGATAAGGGTGAGGGTTCAGGTCGAGTTTCAGGGTGAGGGATACATTTGACTTTCAGGGTGTTTTTTTCAGGTTCAGGACACGTTGAGGTTTCTGGTTCAGAGTTCTTGTTCAAGTTCAGGGTAGGGTGAGGGTTATAGTTCAGGTTCAGGGTGAGGATTCAGGTTCATGTTGAGGTTCATAGTGAGGGTCATGCTCAGGTTCAGTGTGACCATTCAGGCTCAGTTTCTGGTTCATTATGGTGAGGGTTCCTTTAAAGATTCATGTTGAGGGTTTTGGTTCAGTATCCTTGTGCTAGTTCAGGGTGAGGTTTCAGTTTATGTTCAGGGTGAGTGTTCAGGTTCAGGTTGAAATTTCAGGGTTCAGTTTCAATTTCAGGGTGAAGGTTCAAGTTCAAGTTCAGGGTAGTATCAAGTTCATGTTAAGGGTGAGTGATCAGGTTTCAGGTTCAGTGTGAGGATTCAAGTTTAAGGTTCATTTTCTGGTTCTGTGTGAGGGTTCAGATTCTGGTTCAGCATGATTGTTGTAGTTACGGTTGAGATTTATGGTGAGGGTTTAGGTACAGGGCAGGATAATGGTTAAAGTTAAGGTTCATGTTCAGGGTGAGGGTTTAGTTCCAGGTTTGGGGTTCAGGTTCATGGTTCATGTTAAGATTCAGTTTGAGGGTTCTGGTTCAGGGTTCTTGTTCAGGTTCAAGGTCAAAGTTCAAAACAAGGTTTAGGGTGCATGTTCAGGTTCAGTTTCAACTTGAGTGTTCAGCTTCTGATTTATGGTGAGGGTTCAGGGTCACTGTGAGGTTTCAGGTTAAGGTTCAGGTTTATGGTGAGGATTCAGTGTGAGGGTTCAGTGTGGGTTTTCAGGTTCAGGTTCAGCATTCAGGTTCAGGTTCAGGTTGAGGGTTCTGGTTTAGAGTTCCTGTTCAGGTTCACCGTGAGTGTTCATGTACAGCTTCAGGGTTCAGGTCCAGCTTCAGGGTTCAAGTTCAGGTTCAGGTTCATGGTGATCATTCAGTTTCTGTGTTCTGGTTCAAAATAAGAGTGAGGGTCCATGTTCACAGTTTGAGTTCGGGTTCAGGTTCAGGGTTCAAGATCAATTTCATGTTCAGTGTGAGGGTTGAGAATCAGGTTTCAGATTAAAGTTCAGGCAGAGGTTTTAGTTTCAGATTTAGGATAAGGGTTCAGGGAGAGTTTTCATGCTCAGGTGTAAGTCTAGGTTCAGGTTCTGGGTTCAGATTCAGGTTCAGCATGAGTGTTCAATTTAAGATTTAGAATGAGTGTTCAGGATTTGGGTTTATGTTCAAGTTTAGGATGAGGGTTCAGATTCTGTCTACAGGTTCAGAATCAGGGTGATGGTTCATGTTCAAGGTGAGGGATACATTTCAGGTTCAGGTTGAGTGTTCAGGTTCATGTTCAGGTTAAGAGTGATGGTTCAGGTTAAGGTTCAGGGTGATAGTTTAGGTTCAGGTTTCCAGTTCAGGTTCAGGTTCAGATTCAGGGTCAAGTGCTGTGTGAGGGTGAAGGTGAGGGTTAAGATTGAGTGAGGATTCAGGTCCAGATTCGGCATGAGAGTTCAGGTTCGGGTTCAGGTTAAATTTCAGTATTAGGGTTGAGAAACAGGGAAGGTCTGAGTTTCAGGGTGATTGTTCAAGTTCAGAGTGAGAATGAGGATTCAGGTTCAGGGTTCAAGTTCAGATTTAGGTTCAGTTTCAGAGTTAAGTTTGAGGTTATGGTTCAGGTTCAAGGTGAAGTTAAATGTTCAGACTCAGGTTCAGGATGAGGGTGCAGGCTAAGTTACAAGTTCAGGTTCAGGTTCAGGGTGAGGGTTGAGTATCAGGGTAAGAGTTCAGGTTCAGGTTCAGGTTCAGTTCCAGGGTGAGTGTTCAGATTTAGGGTTCAGGTTCAAGTTGAGGGTTAGGATCCAGGTTCAGTATTCAGGTTTAGAATCAGGGTGAGTGTTCATATTCATGGTGTGTTTTCAGGTTTAAATTCAGGATGAGGGCTACTGTTCAGGTTCAGGCTGAGGGTTCAGGATTAGGGTTCAGGTCAAGTTCTGTGTGAGTTTTCTGTATCACTCTTCCTGTTCAGGTTCAGTGTGAGTGTTTAGGTCCAGGTTCAGTGTGAAGGTTGAAGTTCAGGTTTTATGTTCAGGTTCAGATTGAGGGTTCAGTTTTTGGTTCATGGTGAGGGTTAAAATTTATGATTCAGATTCAGCCTCACAGTGACTGTTCAGTTTCAGGTTCAGTGTGATGGTTCAGGTTCAGGTTCAGGGTGAGTGTTCAGGTTCAGGTTTGAGTTCAGGTTCAGGTTCAGGTTCAGGGTGAGGATTCAGTTTCAAAGTAAGGGTTCAGATTCAGTTCCAGAGCGAGGGTTCAGGTATAAGGTTCAGGTTCAAGTTGATGTTAAGAATTCAGGTTCTGGGTGCTGGTTCAGAATCAGGTTGAGGATTCATATTCACAGTGTTTATTTTTCAGATTTAAGTTCAGGGTGAGTGTTTGTGTTCAGGTTCACATTCAGGGTGAGGGTTCAAGTTCAGGTTCTCTTTCAGGCTAAGGGTGAGGCTTCAGGTTTAGGGTATAGGTTAATGTTCAGGGTGAGTGTTCATGTTCAGGTTTATGGTGAGGGTTCAGTTTGAGGTTCAGGTTTTTTGAGGATTCAGGTTTGAGTACAGGTTTAGGTTGAGGTTGAGGGTGAGTGTTCAGTTTCAGGGTAAGGGTAAGGGTTCAGTGTCAGTGTGAGGGTTGAGGTTGAGTGTGAAGGTTCTTGTTCAGGTTTATGGTGAGGGTTCAGGTCCCGGTTCAGGGTAAGGATTAAGGTTCAGGTTCAGTGTGAGTGTTAAGGTTCAGTGTGGCTGTTAAGGTTCAGGTTCAGGGTGAGGGTTCAGTTTCAAGGTAAGGGATCAGGTTCAGTTTCTTGGAGAGGATTCAGGTTAAATTTCAGGTGAGGGTTTAGTATCTAGATTCAGGTTCATAATCAGGGTGAGTGTTAATGTTCTCCAGTGAGAGTTCAGTTCAGGTTCAGGTTCTGATTCAGGTTTCAAGATCAGGTTCAATGTGATGGTTAAGTTTATGGTTCTGGTTCAGTATGAGGGTTATGGATTAGGTTCAGGCCACTGTGGACCAATAGAAAAGCAAGATAGGTGGGGCTAGGAGACAAGGAGGAAAGAGGAAGTAGGAAGGAGGAGTCAACATGGAGAGCCTGGAGACGTAGGATGCCAGCCACTCTGGTAGGTAATATAAGCCACGTGGAAATACTTAGAATAGTAGAAATGGGTTAATCATTAAGACAGAGCAAGGCAATAAAAAATGATAGTAAGTGGCCAACAGGATTGTATCAAATACAGAGTCTCTGTATGTTATTGGGGGCTGTTGTAATAAAAAACCACGTAAAGATGGAAAGCACAGGGAAACTTTGGATATTGTACATTGTTCTGTTATCTTTAAATTGTGTTTGATTGCTGAGGAAATAACAACAACTGATAAAAGAAATGCTGCTGGATTAATCCAATTTATATATTTTAAAAATGCATTGACTCCAAAATTTAAGCCTAAGGACAAGTTACTGGGGAAAATAATTTCTATTTTTGTTTCAACAGAAAATAAAAAGCTGTGGATTCCTTCCAGACTAATGGAGTTTGATCAAGCCAGACCCCCTGAACAGCACCCCAGGTGATCCAACATTCAATGCAGTTGGGACAAAGCAGCCTTGCAGACTACTGCCAGGATTTCTGTCTTCTTAGCATTCCCATGACAGCGCCCCTTACCAGCAGGAAGTAGTTTGGAAAGAACGACACCCAAATTCCCAAATATTGTTTATAAATGTTTGTTTTCATTTACGTGGGCTTGGTTATAAATGGTTAATGACCTCAACCAATACTTTTAAAGGTAAAAATGGGTATTATGATATAGATATGAATACTTTGCTTTGGAATGGATATTCATTTGTTGATACAATTTAAGGTCAATTTTGTGATATGTATACTTCTCTTCTTGTTTAGGTATTGTGTTTATATAGCATATAGAATATGGCATTTAAAATGGTTTAGGGTTTTTCTTGACAATGAGGCACAACTGCTTCTGGCAACACCACCTGCATCAGAAAGGAGGATGGACATTGAAGAAACTCATTATGAAGTTTGCTTTCAATATGGCAAGACTAGCCATATGTGCTGCAGACTGTTCAGTGGATAACAGGTCTGCATGGAGACCAAGACTCAGATGACCAGGTCAGGAGTGGCTTTGGCTTGACAGACAGACAAAAACACACTTGAGAAGGTTTGAAAACTGCTGTAATGTTGACTTTAAAATATTGGGTTTTTATGTAGAAAGTTTAAAGAACAGATCTTTAAACTGTTGGCCACAGTTTAAAGATAAACAGATATTCTATAGATGTCAGCAATTTTTTTTGAAGTATGAGATCGTAAATACATCTAAGCAAGTGTATAACTGGGAGTCTCTGTTTATTTTGGCCTGTTTGTGGTCAGTGTATCAGAGATTTGATTTATTGAGTTTACAGAAGAATTATTGTCTTTGAACAGTAAACTTTTAATAGAATTGTTTTAAGGGCCCTAAGATCCCAAGTTAGAGTTTTGTAGTAATTCCCACAGTAGCCTTGCTGTGGGTAGACTGATTATAGGCAAGGTCACATTGTGGGCTGCTTCCTACAGCTTTAGTCCTAATTGTTTATTAAGCCTTGGGCTGACATCTGATGCTATGAGTTTTGGCTAACAGTGGAGCTTACAGAACAAAACACCCATGATCAAAAAACATTATTGTTAACATAGCACAAAATACATCTAGCACCCATTCCAAACAGCCAACCAAGCAAGCACCTGCAAGGACCTGGACCACTTTTCCCCAGGAGGTGTAACCACATGTGGTGTGAACCTCTGGACAGGTAGCCATTGAGATTACTCTCAGCCATTGCTATATTGTCTCCACTGTGGCTGGTGTGGCACATAGGGGAAAGATACTGCTCTTGTCTGGACTGTTTGACTTTATGCTGTATAAACTGGACATGCAGGACCCACAAAAAAGTGACTGCTAAACAAGATGGACAGTGCTACAGGGTTCCTGCTTCATGAAAGAGTCTGCCAGACAGTCTACAGGACACAGAGAAAAGTGACTGACAAACTGTAAATACAGATGGACAGTTTTCTGCTTTGCTAAGGAGTCTGCCAGACACACTATGGCCTATGGGATGAAGATGGAACATTACAGAAGAACTTTTGGTGACTGACCAGGAAGTGAGCTGTCTCTGTCATGTCTAGGGTTTACATAGTATCCTTCTGTGGTCTTTAAAGGAGTTGAAGACAGACAGTTATGGTTATAGTTTTCCTTAGGATTAAAGATAAGTAAAGATAGGATAGATGATAGAATATTTTCTTTAAGTCTTACTAAATGTTAATGGACAAAATATTGTTAACTGTGATTCTTATTTGATAACTTTTGTGTGATATATTTTGCTATGTTAAGGTTAAAATCCTTCTTTTTATTTTAGACAGAAAAGAGGAGATGATGGGAGATGTCATTGTGTAAATATGTTTCTCATACTAGTAAATAGTTTCTCATACTGTTGGCCAAGGGGAAAGCATGATAGGCGGGGCTAGGAGACAAGGAGGAAAGAGGAAATAGGAAGGAGGAGTCAATATGGAGAGCCCAGAGAGGTAGGATGCCAGCCTCTCTAGCTGGTAAGATGAGCCACGTGGAAATACTTACAATAGTAGAAATAGGGTAATCATTAAGACAGAGCTAGCCGGTAACAAACTAGTACCTAGCCAACAGCCTTACATCAAATACAGAGTCTCTGCGTGTGAGTGGGGGCTGGTGTGGTGGCAGGACCAGACTGGAGGCAGGTGGGCTGGTGGAAAACAACTAGCTACAGTTCAGGGTTAAGGTTATGTTCCCTGTTCAGGGTGAGGGTTAAAGTTTAGAGTTCAGGTTCAGGGTGAGTGATCATATACATGTTCAGGGTGAGTGTTCTTGTTCAATTCTGAATGAACATTCTGTTTCAGTGGTCTTGTTCAGATTGAGGGTTGTTATTCATGTTCAGGTTCAGGGTGAGTGTTCAGGTTCAGATCCAGATTCAGGTTCAGGGTGAGGGTCCAGTTTCAAGGTGAGGGATCAGGTTCAGTTTCTTGGAGAGGATTCAGGTTAAATTTCAGGTGAGGGTTTGGGATCTGGATTCAGGTGCATAATCAGGGTGAGTGTTAATGTTCTCCAGTGAGAGTTCAGTTCAGGTTCAGGTTCAGATTCAGGTTTCAAGATCAGGTTCAGTGTGATGGTTAAGTTTATGGTTCAGGTTCATTATGAGGGTTAAGGATTAGGTTCAGGTTCAGGGTGAAGGATCAGGTTCAGAAATTTTGTTCAGATTCAGTTTCAGGGTAAGGGTTCAGGGGTAAGGTAATGATTCAGGTTCAGATCCAGGGTTCAGGTTCAGGTTTAAGGTTCAGGTTCAAGTTAAGGGTTTGGGTTCTGGGTTCAGGTTTAGAATTAGTTCATATTCATGGTGTCTTTTTAGGTTCATGTTCAGTGTGAGGGTTCAGGTACAAGTTCAGTTTCAGGGTTAAGTTTCAGATTCTGGTTGTGGGTTCAGGTTCAGGTTTAGGAAGAGGGTTCAGGTTCAGAGTGAGGGATCATAGAGAAGGTACAAGTTTTTGTTCAGAGTGACAGTTCAAGTTCAGATTCAGGGTGAGTGTTTAGGTTCAGGTTCAGTGTGTGTGATCAGGTTCAGGTTTAGGTTCTGGATGAGGGTTTAGTTTGAGGGACAGGGTAAGGATTCAGTTTCAGGTTCAAATTCAAATAAAGATTCAGGTTGTGGGTTCAGGTTCATATTCAGGTTCAGGTTCAGTGAGGTGATTCAGGTTCAGTGTTCATGTTCAGGTTCAGGTTCAGGGTTCAAGTTCAGGCACGGGTTCAGGGTGAGGCTTCCCTTTTGGGCTAATGTTCAGGTTCAGGGTTTGGGTTCAATTTCAGGATTCAGGTTCAGGTTAAGGGTGAGGGTTCAGGTTCAGGGATAAGCTTCAGGGTACAGGATGAGTGTTCTGATTCAGAATCTTGTTGAGGGTCTGGTTATCATCAGATTTTGGGAGAAGGTTCATGTTCAAGTCCAGTTTGAGTGTTCCAGTTCAGGTTCAGAGAGTGTTTGTGTTCAATTTCAGTGTGAGAGTTCAGGTTCAGCGTCAGGGTGATGTTTCAGGTCCAGTTTCAAGGTGATGGTTCAGGTTGAGGTTCAGGGTGATGGTTCAGGTTCAAGGGTCTGATACAGGTTCAGGATAAGGTTGATGGTCATTGTGACTGTTAAGGTTCAGGTTCAGGATCAGGGTGAGGTTTCAAGTAAAGGTTCTGGGTGAGGGTTCATGTTTGGGTTTATGTTCAGGTTAAGATTCAGGGTGAGAATTAGTTCCTATGTTCAGGTTCAGATTCAGGATGAGGGTTCTGGTTCAGGTTCAGGGTGACTGTTCAGGTTCAGGGTGAGGGTTAAGGCTCAGGTTCAGGGTGAGTGTTGAGGTTCAGGTTCAGATTCACATTGTTGGTTCAGGATCAGGTCAGAGTGAGGGTTCAGGTTCAGGTTCAGGTTGAAGGTGTAGTATTCAGGTTCAGTTACAGGGTAAGGGTTCAGGTTCAGCTTCAGGGTGAGGGTTCAGGTTATGGTGCAAGTTCAGATTCAGTGTGATGGTTCAGATTCAGTGTGAGGGTTCAGGTTATAGTGCACCATGAGAATGCAGGTGCAGATTCAGGTTAAGGGATCTGGTTCAGGTTCAGTGTGAGAGTTCAGGTACAGGTTCAGGCTGAGGGTCAGGTTAAGTGTTGAGGTTCAGGTTCAGGGTGAGGGTTAGTATCCAGGTTCAGAGTGAGGATTCAGGATCAGGTTTAGCATCAGGGTTCAGGTTCTGGTTCAGGTTGAAGGTTCAAATTCATGTTCATGGTGAGGGTACAGGTTCAGGTTCAAGTACAGGTTCTGGTACAGGTTGAGGGATCAGGTTCAGGTTTCTGGTTCAGGTTCAGGGTAAGAGTTCATGTTCACATCCAGGATTAGTTTCATAAAAGGGTTAAAGTTTAGGTTTTGCATGAGGGTGAGGGTTCTTGGTTCAGGTTCAGATTGAGGGTAAGTGTTTACTTTCATGGTGAGGGTTCAAGTTCTGGTTCTGGATGAAGATTCAGGTTCAAGTTCAAGTTCACCATGAAGGTTCAGGTTCAGGTTAAGGTTCAATGTCAAGAGTGAGGGTTCAGGATTCACTTTTAGGTGTAGGCTGAGTGTTTAGTTTCAGGTGCAGGTGTAGTGTGATGGTGTAGGTGCAGGTTCTGAATGAGTAATCAGGTTCAGGCTCAGGGTTCAGTTCAGGTTCAGATTCAAGATGAGGGTCCATGTTCAATGTTAAGTTTCAGGTTCAGGGTTAAGGTTCAGGGTAAGGATCAGCGTAAGGCTTTAGGTTGTGCTTGAGGGTGGGGCTTCTGTTTAAGTTTTTATCACATTCAGGGTTCAGATTCAGATTCATTTTGAGGGTTCAGGTTCAGGTTCAGGGTGATGGTCCAAGTTCATGGTCAGGGTGCATGTGAGGTTTCAGGTTCATGTTCATTTTGAGGGTTCAGGTTCAGGGTGAGGGTTATGGTTCTGGTTCAGGTTCAGGGTTCAGATTCAGGTTCATGATGAGTGTTAATGCTCATGTTGAGGGTCAAGTTCAGGGTTTCGGTTCAAGTTCAGAGTGAGAACTCAGGTTCAGGTTCAAGTTCAGGGTGTGGATTCATGATCAGGTTTAAGTTGAGGGTAAGGATTGTTTTTCGGGTTCATTATGAGGGTTCAAGTTCATGTTCAGAGTGAGTGAACAGGTTCAGGTTCATTGTTCAGATTTGGGGTTAAGGTTAAGGTTTGTGGTTAATGTTCAGATTCAGGGTGAGGGTTCAGGATGAGAATTTAGGTTCAGGGTTCAGGTTTATATTGAGGGTGAGGTGTTAGTTTGACAGTGAAAGTTCAAGTTCAGGTTCAGGATAAAGGATCAGGTTCAGGTATAATTTCAGGGTGATGGTTCAGGTTCTTGTTCAGGTTAATCTTTAGGGTGAGAGTGAAGGTGCAGGATTTGGTTTCAAATTCAGGGTGAGTGTTCAGATTCAGGTTCAAGTGCAGGTGAAATGTGAGAGTGAAGGTGCATGTTCAGGATGAGTGTTCAGGTCCGTTTTTAGGGTGAGGGTTCAGGTACAGAGCAAGAGTTCAGGATCAGGTTCAGGGTGAGTGTGAGGGTACATGTTCATGGTAAGTGTTCAGGTTTGGTTCTCTGTTCAGATCAACGTGCTTGGTGAGGGTTCAGGTCCAGTTTTCATGTTCATGTTCATGTTCAGGTTCAGGTTCAAGGTGAGGGTGAGGGTGAGGGTTGAGGGTACAGATTCTGTATTGAGTAAAGGTTCAAGTTCAGGGTTCAGGTTCAGGGTTAAGGTTCTGGTTCAGGTTCATGGTTCAGGTTCAAGTTCAGGATGACAGTTTAGGTTCTAGATTCAGGTTCAGATTCAGGCTGAGTTTCTGATTCACTTTGAAGGATCAGGTTCAATTTCAGGGTGAGGTTTCAGGTTCATGTTCAGCATGAGGGTTCAGGATCATGTTCCTGTTCAGGGTGAGGGTGAGGCTTCAGGTACAGGTTCAGGCTGTTGGTTCAGGTTCGGTTTCATGCTCATGTAAAAGTTCAGCGTGAAGGTTCACATCCAGTGTGATGGTTCAGGTTGATGCTGAGTGTTCAGGTTCAAGTAGAGGGTTCAGGTCCAGGTTCAGGATTTAGGTTCAGGTTCAGGTTCAGGGTAAAATTTCAAGTTCATGTTCAGCATTAGTGTTCAGATTTAGGGTTCAGGTTCAGGTTCAGGGTGAGGGTTCATGTTCTAGGTTCATGTTCAAAATCAGGTGAGTGTTCATGTTCATTATGAGGATTCAGGTTCAGATTCAGAGTGAGGGTTCAGGTTTAGGAACCTGTTCACATTGAGGGTTCAGGGGCAGGTGAAGGGTGAGGTTGCAGGTGCAGGTTCAAGTTCAGTATCATGATCAGATTCAGGTTCAAGGTTCAGGTTCACATTGATGGTTCAGGTTCAGCTTCAGTGTGAGGGTTCAGTTTGGGGCACATGTTCAGGTTCAGGGTGAGGTTTCAGGTCAGGGTGAGTGTTCAGATTAAGCAGGATTGTTTAGTTTCATGTTCAGGGTTCAGTTTCAGATTGAGAGTTCAGGTTAAGGTTCAGGTTCAACGTGAGTGTTCAGATTCAGGTTCAGATTCATAGTGACGGTTCTGGTTCAGGTTCAGGGTGAGGGTCCAGGTTCAGGTTCAGAATGATAGTCAGGTTCAGGGTTCAGTTACAGGACCAGGGTAAGTTGTCAGGTTCAGGATCAGGGTGAGGGTTCAAGTAAAGTCTCTGGGTGAGTGTTTAGGTTTGGGTTTATGTTTAGGTTCAGGTTAAGGGTAAGGGTTATGTTTCAGCTTATGGTTCAGGTTCAGAATGACGGTTCAGGCTCAGGTTTAAGGTGAATGTTAAGGATCATGTTCACCTTCCTTGTCATGGTTCAGGTTCAGGTCAGAGTAAGGGTTCAAGTACAGGGTGACAGTTCAGTTTCTGGATCAAGGTCAGATTCAGGTTCAGGGTGAGGATTCAGATTCAGGTTTCAGATTCTGGTTCAGTGTGAGGGTTCAGGTTCAGTGCACAAAGAGGGTGCAGGTGCAGATTCAGGTTGAGAAATCCAATTCAGATTCAGGGTGACAATTCAGGTTGAGGTTCATGGGTGATGGTGAGGTTGAGAGTGAGGGGTGAGGGGTAACGGTGAGGGTTCAGGTTCACATTCAGGAATAGTGTTTAGGGATCAGATTCAAGTTCAGCATGAAGTTCAATTTCAGGCATCAGATTCAGTTTCAGCTTGAAGATTCAAATTCAGGTTCAGTTTCAATGTGAGGGTGAGGTTTCAAGTTCAGGTTAAGGTTGAGAGTTCAGGTTCATGTTCAGGCTGAGGGTTCAGGTTCAGTGTAAAGGTGAGTGTTCCGGTTCAGTTTCAGGGTGAAAGTTCAGATTCAGGATTACAGTGTAGGTTCATGTTCAGGCTCAGATTCAGGTTGAGGGTGTAGGTACTGATTCAGGGTGAGCGTTCAAGTTCAGTTTCAGGTTCAGGGTTCATTTTAAGGGTGAATGTTCAGGTTCAGGTTCAGGAGGGATCATGTTCATGTTAAGGTTCATGGGAGGGTGAAGGTTCAGATTCAGTGAGAGTGTTCTGTGTGGGATTATGTTAAAGTTCAGGTTGAGGGTTCAAGTTCAAGTTCAGGTTCAGGGTCAGAGTTCAGGTTCATGTTAAGGGTGTGTATTAAGTTTCACTTTCTTTTACAGGGTAAGGTTTCAGGTTCAGGTTCTGGGTGAGAGAGTTCACGTTCAGAGTGAAGGTTCAGATTCAAAGTTCATGTTCAGCTACAGGATAACAGTTCATATTGAGTTACAGGGTGAGTTTTCAGGTTTAGGGTTCAGTTTTGGTGCAGGTACAGATTTGGGGTAAGGGATCAGGTTCAGGTTTAGGTTTAGGTTCAGATTAGAGTTTCAAAGTGACTTTTCAATTCAGGTTTAGGTGAGCATTCAGGTTCAGGTTCAGGGTAGTGTTCAGGTTAAAGGTTCAGGTTCAGGGTGAGCATGAGGGTTCTTGGTTCAGTTACTGATTGAGTGTTTGTGTTTAGATTCATGTTAAGGGTTCAGGTTTAGGTTCAGGTTCAGGATGAGCGTTCAGGTATAGGTTCAAGTTCAGGGTGATGGTTCAGGTTCTGGTTAAGTTTCAGATTGAAGATGAGGGTTCAGGATTCAGTTTCAGGGTGAGTGTTCAGTTTCAGGTACAGGTGGAAAATGTGGGTTCAAGTTCAAGTTTCAGGTTCAGGTTCAAGTTCAAGTTTCAGGTTCAGGTTCAAGTTCAGGGTGATGGTTCAGGTTCTGGTTAAGGTTCAGATTGAGGATGAGGGTTCAGGATTCAGTTTCAGGGTAAGTGTTCAGTTTCAGGTACAGGTGGAAAATGTGGGTTCAAGTTCAAGGTTCAGGTTCAGGTGAAGAGTGCAGGTTCAGTTTCCTCATCAGGGCAAGGGTTCAGGTTCAGATTCATGGTGAGAGTTCAGGTTTAGTTTTCTGTTCATGTTCAGGGTGAGGATGAGAGTTCAGGTTCAGGTTCAGTGTCAGGAAGAGGATTAGGGTTCAGGTTCTGATTCAAGCTCAGTGTTCAGGTTCAGGGTGAGTGTACAGGCTCAGGTTCAGTGTGAGGATTCAGGGTCAGGTTCATGTTCAAGGTAAGGGTTATTGTTCCTTATTCAGTTTCAACTTCATGTTCAGGTACAAAGAGAGAAATTATGTTCAGCTTAAGGATGATGGATATGTTTAGTGTTCATGACCAGTTTCGGCATGAGGGTTAAAGTTCAGGTTCACAGTGAATGTACATGTTCTTGTTCAGGGTGAGGGTCAAGTTCAAGGTTCAAGTTCAGGTTCATGGTGAGAATTCAGGTTCAGGTTTAGGTTGAGGGTTCGGGAGAGGGCTCAGATTCCTGGTTCAGTTTGATCTAAGAGAAAACAGTATCTAAAAGATAGCATAGGAAAGCCAGATAGATGATTTGAAAGATGATGAGGAAGAATGGTAGTAAAAGGGTTATGGATGACAGAAATCTGGCACTGTGTATGCTTCCTAAAAGTTAGGTGTATGTAGGTGCTTCTGGGGATGTTCAGGAAAAAGGTGGGGGCAGGTGGTACCATGGGCAAGCTGTAGGCAGTAGGAAGGGCATTCCCCACATAAGCCCAGATGGAGCCCAAGATGCAGCATCCTAGTAGCCTTGTCACCATATCCTGCCTGATATAGCCACTCTAGACCCAGGAGTCTGAGGTTCCTGTGCCCAGCAAGGCAAGCCCATGTGCACACAACTGGAACACCTGGAAAATGTTTTCTCCAAATATTCACCTATACCAAGGAGAATGCAGGAAGATTACATCCTGAGGGTCTAGCCCTGAGGGCTCCTCCCTAGGCAGCCTTCACCCATGACAGAGAAATGAGAGGACATGCTGTCATGTTCTAAAATACCTTCTGTTTGATAGCTGTAGTGCACCTAGAATGGCAGCTTTCAGAGGTCATTGTTGTACACTCCCTCAGCCCTTTCCAAAACACAACAAAAAAAACCAAAAAAGAGACAAACAAAATCCTTTTGCATCGTACTCCAAAATAGCAAACAAACAACCAAGCCTGTCCAGAAATGGAACACTTGGACTGCTGCAAGTGCTGAATACCAAGGGGTATGGAGGGACAGGCTGTGATGGAGAGATGGGGGTCAAACAACAAACAGGATCCTCTACTTCACTGTCCTGAAACAATTAGTTTTTGGACCATGCCATCTCTCAGAAGACTCCAACAGGGAACACTGGTAGGCTTACTGGCAAGTCTGCATATCACCCTTAGTGAAGCCTGCAGAAACCTCATGCCAGACTTTAATCTCATGGATGTGGATAATTGGACCTAAATTATGCCCCTACCTGCCCATCCAACTTATTCTGAAGGCCACTAGCCACAAGCAACTGAGTTCCAGGAGTTATCTACTTAACCAGGGCCATCCATAATTACCTCAGCTGCCTGGCTGACAACTAGATCATTGCACACTGGGAAAACCCAAACTTCTAATCAAGCCTCACAGGCAGGAAATGGACTCCCAGGCTGACACAGGGCTGGTAGTGAAACAGGGTTGTAGTATCTATCTAAGAGGACTGGGAAAATATGAAGGTGTACAGGTGACATAGGAGTGAGGACAGCCCACCTCAATGAGGCCCTAAACTTACCACTGTCTTCCCACCTGGCAGAAGGCTTTTCTGGCATGGACACAAGCCAAATTTCAGGCAGAAGTATGCACTCATGAGAAATCCAGTTTCATGATGTACAGATGAGAAAGGAAAATGGCCACTAGAACTGTTGGACTTCATCTTCATGGTACCCCTCTGTAAGTGTTCAGGTGAAATACTGCCTCACATATTCTGCAGCAAGAATCAACAAGGAACTTGGAACATCAATGACCTTATCCTAGGAAGCAGGCTGACCAGTTCTCAATGTGCACACAAAGACACATTAAAAGAATAAACATTCCATCCCACCTGCCCTCTTGCCTACCAAGGGCTGGCTCAGGGTACCCTACCTAACCATTTCCTAGGCATCCCCTGCAACCATTGTTAGATACTCAGGTGTGTTTCAATCTATCTCCTGTTCACAGCCTTCCTATCCACACCTTTCACCCAACACTAGTTAGGAAACTTCCCTTTTTCCAAAGTCCTCAAGACACTCTCATACATGGGACTTTCTGTATCTCATGCATATTTCAACCTATCTGTGTCCTGGTATAGGGACAAGATATTCACGAGGTTGGGGAAAGTCAAACTAGACACCTAGGGAAAATACACAATTCTCAGTTGTCACAACAGAATGCTTAAAGCATATATTCTCCCCTGTCCTGCACAAAGACTTCTCATAAAATTCCAAGTGTCCCCGCAGTATGCCCTCAAGGTGCCTTCATCCTTTCTCTCCAGGGTGCCAAACCTATGTAAAAGAAAGAAGTTTCCATGGAGAGAATGGAACAACACATCAACCTGCATGTAAAAACACCATCCCACACCAAAACACCTTAAAGTGCACACACTGGATTCTCTTTATTTGTATCTATCCACCTTCATAGCTACATCCTCCACTATCTGTGTCTCCCTCTCTGGCTTCTATTTACATTCTCATGGCATCCTGAGCAGCTAGGACTGTCTGGACACAGATGATATACAATATTCAGAAGGGAAATGCTTTTTAGTAAACAACAGAGAGCCAGTTTCCTATGAACACTGACTGAATACAGAGGAACACCTTAACACTTTTGATGCCTTCTAAGATGATTGCTAGTTGAACACTGGACTCCTGGAGACAACTTTGTCTAATCTTTTCCAATTCTCATTCTCTACATAGCTTCCTGAGGACATCATCTGTAAGTTTACAAAGGGACCTCTTTGAGTACATTGGGTGGAGATATGTGGGGAACTATGAGCTCGAAGACATGCCAGGCATGACACAAAAGCTCTCTCTCTCTCTCTCTCTCTCTCTCTCTCTCTCTCTCTCTCTCTCTCTCTCTCTCTCTCTCTCTCTCTCTCTCTCTCTCTCTCTCTCTCTCCCTCTCCTCTCTCTCTCTCTCTCTGTTTCTCTATATGTATCTCTCTGTCTCTCTGTCCCTCTCCCTCTCCCTCTCCCTCTCCCTCTCCCTCTCTCTCTCTCAGTAGGGCATATTCCCCAAATGGGAAGAAGCCAGGGTCCCAACTAGGGGGATCATGTCATTCTGACCAACCCAAGTGTGGAGTGTGGCAGTCACAGGGGTGGGTCATCTTGCAGCTCTTCCTCCACATCCTGCCCTTCACTGCCCTCTACTATGAGAAGGACCAGCAGCAGCACCAGAGGCACAGTCAGCATCATAGTGGTCACCAAGGCAGCATTGCTGGGGTTGACATCACAGTGTTTGGAGCTGCTCTCTCTTGGCTCTGCAGGTGAACACACCTCAATCACTGCTGCCACAGCCCCTGCTCCTGTGATCTCAGCCACCATAGCAGCCTCATCATGACTGCAGTGACTTGGGGACTGTCATGACATTAGGCGGACAGAGAACCTTACACAAGATCCTCTGATCAACTGATATTTAACTACTGAATTTTTAAGGACTGTGTCCTTCAGTTGTTGGTTCTGATTCATCCTCTCAGAAGTTGCTTATGCGAAACTGTCCAGTTTTTTAAATTATTTAATCATTTAATCATTAAAATCTATTATTATGTAATTAGTAATCACTGGATCTTACAGTGTCCCTCAAGCTCTGTGCACTGCTTCTGGCACCAATCATCTGTTATGTGCATCCCACAGCAGCCAAACTCCTAATCTATGACCACAGCATCTTTTAAGTAATCTAATAAGTAAATAATGGGATTGTCCTGAATACTTGATTTCCATAAATGGAACCAAACTCCAGTGATTGTTAGGGAAGTAATACATAGATAATTAAATAATGCCACACAATTAACTCCCAGGGAGGACTGGTCAGACTCCATTGATGAAGGAGGACATTATCATCGATGTAAATAATTAGTATATAATTATAACATAATTGAGTAATTAGATGGTGTTGCATACTTAAATCCCACATGGTTAAGTCAGACTAAACTCTTCTTGAAATAATGATTTATTTAAATAATTAAATAAATGTTTTGAGGCCTTGCATATTAAATCTCAAATATGGCACCAAACTTGTGGTATCATAACTAAGGAAAGTTGTAACTATAACTATCTAATCTTTGGCTCCATCAAAGATTCCATAAGAACATAATATTCCCTGAGTAAACAGGAAGTGCTATATAAGCCATCACCAAAACTTTAGAAACAACAGAGACAGCTGGCAGCCGGAATAGTCAACCAAATTTCCTCTGTAATGTTGGGGCATCCATTTTTGTCCTGTAGGCCTAGAATTTCTGGTAGATTATCCTGTGAAGCAGGAATTTGTAAGGACTGCCCCATCTTTCCATGGCAAATTTCAGAGATCTTTTTAATATGAATCCTGTTTGCTTTGTTTGTACATCACACCATCACCAGTCAAGGCAAG
Organism: Cricetiscus sungorus; assembly: GCA_030556225.1. Lineage (NCBI taxonomy): Eukaryota > Metazoa > Chordata > Mammalia > Rodentia > Cricetidae > Cricetiscus > Cricetiscus sungorus. The sequence goes on along the minus strand of JANBXA010000609.1, from coordinate 21,544,594 downwards.
CGTTTCTTGCCCAAATGACTAGATTTGACACAATAAAACAAACTCCATATGGAGGTTCTTCTATGTCTTCTATGTGATCATTCTTTTATGAAATAAATTGTTGTGCTGCCTGGATCAGACATGTCTCACTGTCATGAAAAGACTTAGATTATTAAACACCTTAAATGCCATATCCTGTATGTCTTCAAGGTGTTTTAATATCATCTATCTATCAAAATATGTCTGTTTTACCTTGAAAACATACCTCATATGACTACATGTTTGATTATTATAGATGACTAACTAGCAACCAGTATTTCTTAATTATACATTTATTTTGAAGAATAGAAACATATATACAGTACAACAAAAACAATGTTACATTTGTAGCAATATACCAATGCCCATATCAATGTAAAATATTTGAGGTTTATATACTTTTCTGTCTTATATTCCCACTAAATGATGACAAACATCCATAGCACATCAAATAACCAAAAAATACCCATCCCATCTCTCGGGAATATGAATGTTTTATTCTCTAGAATTCTTCCTGTTGTCTGTGGGCAAAGTCATCTTTGGGAAATCTTCCTAATATTTTTAGTGTAATTGTTCAGGGGTGCTGAATAATCTATTTGTTCTTGTTGCATGGAAGATCTGTGAGCATGGCTGTTTCTAAATATGATTGTCATTTATGTGTCTTATATATTTGTGTGTATGTGTATTTGCTTCACTTCATGCCTTTGTGCACAGCTACAATTATTCACTCACCTACTTTCTCCCCATATTTGCACCTACACCATTTAGTCAAGCTGTTCTAAAGTTAAGAAAATGAAACGGACCTTATTTTTATCTCAGTAAATAGAAATGGACTAAGGTAGAGGCCAATAATGATATTATCTTCATCCTAGAAATAAGAAAATTCGAGCATAGGAAATATGATTAAATACTCATCAATGAAGTTGAATGGCATGAAGCTTTCATCTTCATGTGTAAATCGCTATAGGCATGCAGTTGTTTGATAGACTTAAAAAAAAGTATAACTCAGAAAAGAGCCTTCATTTTTTTGGGAGAAATTCAGTGAGGCTATAAGGTTAATCCATTAGTGGGTATGCTTTTTAGCAAGTGGGAGGTGTACTGGAATGTGACAGAATGTTGGCTCATAAATATTGCCTGGCTACCCTGCTGGAATTCTATATTCTGGTATCATGGACCAAGAACCAGAGAGCAACTTAGATTGGATATTTTAGTCTCCCAAAATAAGTATCTCATACAACATTTAATGACAGCATTTGTGGCAATTGGTTCTCCTAACCAAGTCATAGTCAAATCCCTGGAAGTTGATCTACAACTTTTAATATTATCCAATTCAAGATTACCAAATATCAGAGATTACAGTTTGTGGAGAAACAGTCCAAAGACTTTTGTTGAGGAATATCATCCTCCCTAAGAAGTAATACTATGGATTAAGAAGATAAAAAGTTTCAAGATTATTCAACAAAAGGTGAATTTTCCAATGCTGACTTCCTTCAGGAAGGTGTTAATCCATTTGTTAGACTAGACTGAGGAATAATTGGATAACAATTCATCTCTAATGAGGCAGCTGCCCAATACCAACTATCTGATATCTTCTTAAACCTTGGACATTTAATTATTTGCACATCTTACTGCTCAAATCTGTGATTAAACCATCATCCCTTTAGTTTGGCAAAATCTTGTGGGAGCCAAGTAAATGACAACTTGTGGGGGTGTAGTATGGCAGACCATCTCATTCACTGATTATGTAATTATTTAATCATTGAAATAGGACATTAAATAATCTATGATCATTGAATTTTTGCACCACATTGTGGCATTGTGGGAGTCAAGTATGCAAGGCCATCTAATTTTTTAATTATGTAATTCAATTACTTAAATCAATGATGAAAACATTGCTCATTAGTCTGGCATGGAGCCACCTTTGGGAAGTGGTTGATGTGAGATCAACTGGTTGCTTGACTATTTAGTTTTACAAAACAATGTTTATGTCATCCAGAATATCTGAAGTTTGGCGCCACCTTGTGGGATCAATTATGCCAAATGATCTAATTTCATAATTAAATTATTTAAATTGATGATTGGGTTTAATATGAAAGATCATCTATGTATATGTATAATTATTTGAATAAATGATCTTCTATTCCATGAAAAGTCCAGTCAAATTCCATCTTGGGGATGTAAGTATGCAATATTATCACATATTTTTCATTACTTTGTATTTTAAAGTCAATTTTATTTTTAACTCAAATAGGGTTATTCACCTCTATGATTCACATTACTCAAAAATTTATTAAATATCATCTTTTTATTAGAGAAATGCTCTATGCATGAAAATAACTGAGTTATATATCTGTCACTTACCTGTTTTCAGTCTAATTTTTCTTATTTTAAATACAGATCACAGTTCCCCCTTGCTCACTCTCTCCATCCCTCCCACTCTCCCACCCTCCTGCCCCCTTCCACCCCACCCCCTTCTCCCCATGTAGGATGATGCCTCTGGCAGGGGACAACTAAATCTGTAAAGTCATTTAGAATAGGAACTAGGCCTTCCCTCCTGACTATACATTAAGGGAGTATTCATCCATCAGAAATGTGCCCCCAAAGTCCTTTTATACACCCTTCACATCCCCTGGAATCTACTCCTTGCATCTGGTCTAGAGATCCGTCTTTGGTTAGGCTTGGGCAGTGTTTTCTTGGTGGCTTTCTTGGAGAATAGTGTCATTGGTGGAGGTTATTGTTGATTTGGAAGGGACCGAGAGAGTGTCTACCAATGACCCATGGGAGTTTTCATTCTTAGTGCATGAATGTCATGAAGCTTTATGTTTTTGCAGATTTCTCAAGCATGTCCCTGTGATTCTCTAGACCTGGCTGCAGACTGCTTAATATTGTACTTCCAATGCTGGCCTCACAGTAGTGAAGTGGTTCTCCTGTAGGATCTTTAGCCCAAGAGAGTACTAGGATGAACAGCATCCAAGTGCCCTGAGCTGGACTCCATGTGCTTGGCTTTCTGGGCACAGGAAACTAAGCCTCCTGGGTCCTAGATTTCCTATATCTTTTAGGATCACAGAACTTATCTGTTGGATTCTGCATCCAGGGCTACATCTGACTTCATGCAGGGACCTGCCAAGCCCACCACCCACACTGTGTTCATAGGGACATCCACAGATGCCCTAGCTTTTGCCTGAGTCTCCCAAGTAACACACACACCTCAATTCCAAGAATCACTCACACTGTCCATCATTGGTCAACTGTGCTCAGTTTCTCATTGCAAGGTAGCAATTGTGGCCAGTTTTCTGTCATTCATTTAAATCCTTCCCTGCCCAAGGCTGCATCTCTCACATCACTTTGGTTTCTTTTAGACATTACTTTCTCTTTGAGCTGAACTGCTAGCTCACAGCCTGAGACCCATTACAAAAGTTTTCTTCTCTAAAGTCAAATCCCCAGAACACTACAAGTGGTCTAGGGGTCACCACACTCTTGATACTGTGCTACCTGGAGTTGTATACATAGTAGGTTCTGAGTAGAAGCAGACAGAGTATGTTGTTGATTGGAAGGTGCCAAAGGGATGTCAGGCAGTCCTGTATAGTGGTCTGGGGGTCACCACACTCTTGATACTGTGCTACCTAGAGTTGTATACATAGTAGGTTCTGAGTAGAAGCAGACAGAGTATGTTGTTGATTGGAAGGTGTCAAAGGGATGTCAGGCATCCAGCCCAGGTCAGGCCAGTTTTCACTGACCTTACCTCCGCCAGCAGTCTTTCTCTATGCTAGAAACAGCACCCAAGCAACTGGCATTCTCCTTTATTTTCCTTACTAGCTCACTTTCCTTTATCCCAGAAAGAATTACCAGGGTAGATTTTCAAAAAGCCCATTGTCCTGCTCAGCTCTGTATAAATATCATCTCAACTGTTAAAATACTTTGACAAGGTTGTGAAATTATCACCGGGAACTATCTGGGGTCTTAGAATCTGTCTCTTTAACTCTGTCTTGATCTCTGTCTCTGTCTCTGTCTCTCTCTTTCTCTCTCTCTCTCTCTCTCTCTCTCTCTCTCTCTCTCTCTCTCTCTCTCTCTCTGTGTGTGTGTGTGTATGTGTGTGTATGTGTGTGTGTGTGTGTGTGTGTGTGTGTGTGTGTGTGTGTGTGTTTTGTCTGTGTTTATCCTCTTTGTGTTCCATGGAAAGGAAGCTAGTTCTGGGAGTGCCAGTAAGAAGTCTCAGAGAGATAACAGTGTGTAACAGTAATTTTTCTCAACTGAGTCTTAAAGGGGATAACTAGTTGGAATATAGGGGTGAGAGCAGTATGTTTTTCCCTTGCTGGTCTGACCCCACCACCGAGCCAGCCTCAATTAACACACAGAGATGTTGTATGAGGTATAGAGCTGTTGGCTAGGCACTAATTTCTTTTTGGCTACCTCTGTCTTAAATATTAACCCATTTCTATTGATCTAAGTATTTCCACATGGACTCATCTTACCGGAGAGAGGGCCCGGACCTCTGTTCTCTCACGTCTCTACATCTTAACTCCTCCCTACTACTTCCTCAAACCCTCCTTGTCTCCTAGTCCGGACTATTTTGTTTTCCTATTGGCCAACAGTGCTTTTTCATTAACTAATATGAGCAACATATTTACAGAATGTTATCTCCCATTATATACTCTTTTCTGTCTAAAGTAAAAAAGTGTTTTAACCTTAACATAGCAAAATATACCATACAACAGTTTTCAAATTAGAACCACAGTAACAATATGTAGTGCATTAACATTTAGTAAGACTTAAAGAAAATATCCTATCATCTATCCTATCTTTGTGAGTTTAAAGTCCTATTTGTAACTTATCTTTAATCCTAACTAAGGAAAATTATAGCCATAACTATCTGTCTTCAACACCTTCAAAGACGAGAGAAAGATAATATATAAACTCTAGAAATGACGGAGACATCATACTACCTGGTCAGTCACCCAAAGTTCTTCTGTAATTTTCAATCTTCAGCCTATAGAACATAGTATGTCTGACAGACTCCTATGTAAAGCAGGAAACTTTAAACTGTCCACCTGTATTAGCAGATTGTCAGCCACTTTTCTCTGTGTCCTGCAGACTATCTGCAAGACTCTTTCATGAAGCAGGAACCCTGTAGCAATATCCATCTTTTATTAGCAGGCACTTTTCTGTGGGTCCTGCATGTCCAGTTTATACAGAATAAGTCAAAAGGTCCAGACAAGAATCTAACCTTGTCCAAATGGCTAGTCTTGCCATATTGGAAGAAAACTTCATAACGTGATTCTTTGATACCCATCTTCCTTACTGACGCAGGTGATGTTGCCAGGAGCTGTTGTGCCTCATTGTCACGAAAAGCCTAAACCATTTTAAATGCCATATTCTGTAGGTCTTGAAAGTTTGAAGAATGCCTATTTAACTCAAATACATCTCTATGTATCTAGAAAACCTACCCATCTTAACTCTCCATTTTGACTGTCATAGATACTTCTCTATAATCTGTGCTAAATTATACATTACATTTTTTAATGAGCTATGCAAACACTAAACAAGAAGAGAAATATACATATCACAAACTTGACCTTAAATTGCATCAATAAATGAAAATGCATTCCAAGGCAAATTATTCATTTCTATACAATAATCCCTTTCTACCTTTAAAAAGAGATTGGTTGTGGTGATTAACCATTTATAACCAACCCCATATAAATGAAAACAAACATTTATAAATAATATTTTGGAATTTGAGTATTGTTCTTTCCAAACTGCTTCCTGCTGGTAGGGGAGAGTAGTCATGGGAATTCTTAGAAGATTCAGAAATCCTGGCTGTAGTCTACAAGACTGCCTTGACCCAACTGTTTTGAATGTTGGATCACTTTCTGCACCCTGCCATCACCAGCTTCACATTTCTTAAGTGGATTCGTGTCTTTCATATTTCTCTCTTCATTTGTATTCCCCAATAACAGCCACAGAGTTTGCTGACCACTAATTAAATAGTCTATATTTCCCTCTCAATGACCAGTCAAAGCACTTAAATACATAATTAATTAGATGGTTTTCCATACTTCACTACCACAAGCTGGTGCAAATATCCACTGATAATTGATTATCTAATAACCTATTTTAATAAATAATAATTATATAATCAGCGGATGAGATAGTCTGACATACTCAACTCCTACGAGTTGTCTCTTACTTGACCTTCACAAGATTGTTCTAAACTCTTGTAATCACTGATTATTTAAACACAGATTTGAGTAATAAAATGTGCAAATGATGAAATGTCATTGTGTATTGAGGGTTTTAGAGTACATCAGATACTTGATATTGGGCAGCTGCCTGAGTACAGATAAAACCCTGACCAATTATCCCTCAGTCTATTTTACCAAATTGTTTAATATTTTTCTGAAGGAAGATAACAATGTAAAATTCACCTATTGTTGAAAAACTGTGAGTCTTCTCATCTTTTTAATCCGTAGTTTTCTTCTTAGGGAAGATGACATTCTTTGGCAAAAAGTCTTAGAACTTTTTTTCCACAAATATCCCAGATATTAGTTAATCTTCACTTGAGTAATATTAATAGCTGCAGGCCAACTTCCAGGGATTAGGGCATGACATGGTTAGGAGAATCAACTTCCACATATGCTGTCATTAAATGTTGTAAGTTATACTTATCTTGGGAGTATAAAATGTCCAGTGATAACACTACATCTAAGATGCTCTCTGGTTCTTGGGCCCATGATATGAGAACGGAGAACTCCGGCATGGTTGCCAGGCAACTGTTATCATCCAACATTCTGTCATATTCTAGTACACCCCCCACATGCTAATATAAGCCCACCCACTCTTGAACTAACATTATACCCTTACTGATTCTTCTCCCAAAAATGTGAGTCTCTTTTTTGAGTCATACATATTTTCAATTATCCTATAAAAATTTACATGACTATAATGATATATACATGAAAGTAAAAGCGTAATTTTGCCTTTCAATTAGATTGATGAGTATTTAAATATATTTCCTATGTTGCAATTTTCTTATTTCGACAATCGCGTCAATACCATTTATGTGCCTGTCCCTTAATCATTTTCCATTACTGAAATGAAAATAAGCTTCTCTTTATCCTCTTATCTTTTCAACAGTTTGACCACATGGTATAGGTGCAAATATAGGAAGAAAGTAGTTGAGTGAACACTTGTAGCAATGCACAAAGACACAAAAAGAAAAAAGAATACACACACATGTGCATGAACACACACACACAAACACATTGAACACAAAAATAACAATTATGCTAAGAGAGATTCATGATCTCAGAGCTTCCATGCAATGTGAAGAAATACCTTTCTCTGGAACCCTGGAAAATTGTTGCAAGAGAGAGAAGAAGGGAGAGAAAGAGAGAGAGAGGAAGAGAGAGAGAAAGAGAGAGAGATTATTGAGATTATTTATGTGAATCATCTGTGGTTATCAAGTAAATAAGAAATAAATTGTAAACTCAAAATGTATTCTAGTAATCAAGCAAAAAAGATTAAAAACTGCAATAATTACAGAGTTTTATCATGGTACATTCAATAGGATTACATATACATACCATTGTCTTAGTGTGAGAAATTATATTTGCTCTTCTCAAAATGCAAGATATCTGGAAAATAAATAGAATTTGGTCATTTTTCCAATGAGATTTGAAACACTTGTCAATTGTACATTCAATTATTGTCTTATTTTATAACACTACAAGTACATGTTGAAATACTTTCTAAATATTTAAAGACTCTTGCTTTCATGATAACTCCCATTTTAAGAGATTTCACTTTTTTACTGAAGGTAATGTTACTTAATAGTACACATAAATTTTGTTTTACCAATACTGTATGTCATTATGCTGGCAAGGACTGCCTGGAACACCACATCCTTCCACTGACACCACTGACAGTGGACAGACACTAGTTTATGCAGCCATTTGCCACAAAGCTTAATTTCACCTCAATGAGATCCATCTCTATCTCCCTCCCTTCATCCCACCCTTCTTCACTGCCTCACTCCCATCCTCCTTTCTTTTTTCTTTCTTTTTTCTTCCTTCTTTCTTCCTGCTCATTTTTACTTCCCTCTTCATCTTATTCTATTCTTCTCTCCTCAGTTTTCATTGTCCAATTCAAAGTCAATATGCAGCAAAATATTACAGACCTGTTTTCACCAATGGCCATGCTGTTAAGCAGATAAATAAGTATCATTTCTGATTAAAATTCCAAGTCCTTGCTTTCTGAGAAAAAAAAATTTCTCAGAAAAGTTCCAATCACAACATGCAGTCTACCATCTCTCCATGCCACAGAGCTCAGTTTTCTCCCCAATAACTCCGGTCACCACTTATCACAAATACCATATAAAAAAGTTCAGGGTTCATTTCACCCTTATTATCATCCTTCTTTCTCCACAAATATGTTCTTAGTTTACATTTCTATGGCTTCATACTGCAGGCAGTTTAGTACTATTTTTTGAAGTGTGATATCATTTATAATTCAGGTTTGTATCAAAGAATCCCCCCATGCTCTTTTGCTTTTTCCATTTCCACTGCCCAAACAGTGCTCATCACCTCCTATGACTTACTATTGTTATTAATATCATTATTATATTATTTCATTAAAATTATTTTCATTATATTATTTTAGTTTTGTGAGTAGTACTAACATTGCTTAAATTTAATATAGACCAAATAATCCTAAAAATCACATAATTACCCTTTCTCCTACTTCAACTTACTGAGATTAATAAAGTGTCCCTATGCACAGTTCCTATTTCAAATCATTTCTATTCATTTTCTGTGTATGTATTTTGCCAGAAGGCACATATGTTCACACAGGAGTGTCCAGTACCCATGAAGAGAACATAAGATACTTTGGAATTTTTTCTATATTCAGTTGTGAACCATCAGGTGTAGGCAGGGAATAAAGTTTGTGTCCTCCAGCACAAGTAGCTCTTGCTCTTAAAAATAGAGCAATCTCACCAAAACCTTATCAATATTTTTCTTAAAAAGTCATACTTTTTGGCTCAAACTCAGACTTTTTATACCAAATCTCAAACTCCTAGTTGAGAGTTTGTTAGAATGAGCCATCAGACTATTTCATTTTCTTTTGAATTTCTAACAATGTAAAGTAAGTTTCAAATTGCAATTAAAACTGTTTCTTGCCAGGCATTGAGACGCATGCTTCTAATCCCAGCACTGTGGAGGCAGAAACAGGAAGATCTTTGTGTCTTTCAGAGAATCCCTGTCTTTAGAGTGAGTTCAAGTATATTCAGCACTACTTAAAAAGGATATCTTTCTCACAAAAGATGCATGTTGTTGATATCTCTAACCCCAATAATTGCCATGCAAATAGTGGCAGATCTCCAGGTTAGAGGCTGTCATTGTAATCAAATTGAAATCTAGAAAATCCTAGAACTACACAGACATATCCCGACAACAAGACACACACACACACACACACACACACACACACACACACACACACACACACACACATATATATATATATATATATATATTCACTCGATATTCATGCCATGATGGATGATCAATGTCATGATATTTGAGAACTCTGGTATCTGCCAGTGTTTCATCATGATGCCCATGATCTCACCATGTCTAGTATACTGAAAAGTAAAATTAAAATAAGGTCTCTTTATGTATCCAGGAATCCTTAAACTTGAGTACTTCTCACTTACTATTTTTACCTTTCCTTTCAAAAATTTTAATGCACCTCCACTGCATTGCTGGGTATGTCACCATGACAATAAGAAGGTCTTAGCTTTTTGAGGAAGACAAGAAGTACAATTTTTCCATATATCACTAGGTGGGATCAAATTCACTAAATTGCTAACTAAACACAACTGACCTGAGAAAGGAGGAATTAATGGGCCCCAGACTGATAGCTGGGAATCCAGCATGGGACTGACTCAAAATCCCTGAACACGGGTCTCAGCTATAAGGCCCAGGCTGAGTGGAACCAGCCTCAGAGAGTGGAACCAGGATGTATTCTTGGTGCACAAAAGGTCTTTGTGGGCACATCTCCCATGAAGGTATACTCCCTTAACCTAGAGACAGAAGAGAAGGCCTAGTCCCTACTCCAAATGACTTGACAGATTTAGATGACCCCTCCTCCAGGGCATCATTCAACATGAGGTTTTCAAGTTTAGTTGGTGTAGAGTCCCTAGTTTCTGGTGGTGTTATACTGGATTTTCTATTGTTAGGTGTTTTCCTGTATCACCATCTTCACATTGCTTCTTCCAGTACGTGTATGTAGTGTTTCTCTCTCTCTCTCTCTCTCTCTCTCTCTCTCTCTCTCTCTCTCTCTCAAATATATATATATATATATATATATATATATATATATATATATATATACATATATAGTACCCCCAGGTAGGCTTAGGTGGGTTAGAAATTCGATGTCTGTAGCTCTGGGTGGTAAAAGCTCTTTAGGAAGTCTCTCTTCAGGCAGGGGTCCAATGATTGGGGTCAAAGATCAGGCACCAGCATAAGACCAGCGATGGGGGGCAATGATCCTGAAGGCTAGGACTCAGGATGTTATGCATGCTGATAGGCTTATTTAGCCTGGGCCTGGCACTCTCCAGCTAAGACCTCTTTAGCAGAGGCCTGGTGATGGATGTCAAGGATCCAACACACAGGGGCCCAAGATGTCCCTGAGGGGATAGATTGAACTCTGGGAGGGGCCCAGAACTCCAGTAGAGGAGTGGCAGTGGGGATCAGAGACCAGGCAGGTGGGGATTCTGGGTGGGTCTAGTGTGCTCAGAACGGCTCCATGAAGTTCCCCGAAGGTGGCAGGATTGTTGGCTCCACCCTCTGTCCCCCAGAGAGATGAGACAGTAGGCAGGTCAGGGCACAGGGTAGGGGGAGGGCAGGCTGTTGGTGGGGGAGGATGGATGTGTATCAGAGCACTAGGAGTGCTCTCACTGGGGACAGGACACAGGGGGAGCAAGATCCAGTGAGTTCCCAGGGAAGGGGTTGGGGGGAATTCCACCAGAATTGGTTCCAGAATCACCTCTAGTCGAGGCCTGGTGATGGGACTCAAAGACTAGGCTCAGACTCAGGATGGTTCTGCACCGATAGGGTTATCTAGCTGGGGCCTTGCACTGTCCAGCTGAGGTTTCTTTAGCAAACGCCAGGTGGCTATAGGGGTCAAGGATGGAGCCTTCAGGAACTCAGAGTGGCCCAGAATTGATTGGCAGATCTCTGGGAGGGGCCTGGAACTCCAGTAGAGGACCAGTGGTGGGTGTCAGAGACCAGGCAAGTGGGGATTCTGGGTGGTCCCTCATGGATAGGCAGGTCTAGTGTTTTGATGAAGATTTTAAATCCTTATACACAGGACAGAATATCAGGAACATTTTGTTTTCAGAGAAAATGATTAAGAATAGGTAGGCCAGTGTAGAGGAAAACAAGCCAAAGGACAATACCTACCAATTATAGATATGTTGGAAAAGCTTTCAGTACCCTCTGGCACACCCATGCCCTGACTCCACTAAGAAATTTCAAATGCCAGATTTCATGCCTAAAATACTCTAACTGTCCTAAAATCACCATATAGCCCCCATCCTAGTCTATGCCCTACTGGGTATAAGGCCAAAGCTCTAAATTAAATTTGTCACCATCCCTACAATGGGAAGCTGCACCCTGAACAGTCTCACCTCTTCCAAAATAACTCTTTATAAATCCTTCAGACTTACTATTTTCTTGATGAATCTTTTCATAGTTACACTCCTGGTTTTATATATACCAAAAAAATCTGCTTTATTGTGATGTGTGTCTTTTTTGGGATAACTTGACTCCCAAATGCCAGGATAGAATTCTATCTGAGTTTTACAATTTAATAAAATATAACTGAAGGTAGGTAAAAATGTCAAATTAATCATGTGCTGGAAACCAAAGAGGACTTTAATACCTTAGTCCTGAATTTTAATTTTCTGTGAGGAAGACATCCACCATCATAAGTCTGTGATAATTTATTCCACAGAGTGCATTAATTGAGGTGTGGTATCCATGACTTAAGAAATGGTGTCAGATGAAGCTTAGTTTCAAAATTTAAGCTCATAGCCTAATTTGTGGATTTACTTCATTCCTAAACTGCCTTTAAAGTTTGTACAGAACTGTTATACATAATACAAAACCTAAAAAGGAAATATACATATAATCTCCCTTTTTCCTTGGTAATTTTCTTGTTAGTACTGTAACCATCATTATTTGGAGTTATTTTGTGTTTTGATGTCTAGTTTTGTTCTTTAGAGATTTTGGAGATCAGCCCTCTAGCAGATGTGCAATTGAAGCTATTTCCCCATTCTCTAGGCGTTTAAGTTTCAGGAGGTTCCCTTTATTGATTGTTGCTTTCAGAGTCTGTGCTTCTGAGCTGGTACATTTAGTAAGTGGTCTCCTATTCCAGTATTTTTCAAGTTACATCCCAATTATTCTTTTCTCAGATTCAATGAAGCTGAATTTATGTCAAGGTCCTTGAATCATTTGGACTTGAGTGTTGTCCATAGCCACAGATATAGATCAATTTTCAATATTCTATATGTGGATATCCATTAATGCCAGAACCATTTATTGTAGCCATTAACATTTTGTGTGGTAACTCTTTGGTTTCTTTGTCCAAATCATGTGTTATGGGTGTTGATACATATGTGGATTAACATCAATGTCTTCAATTCCATTTCATTGTCACACCTGCCAGTTGGCAAGTTATATCTGTTTGAAAAAGAATTTTCACTTCCATGAAATTTTCAAAATTTTGGAGTTCATGTTTTCAAATTGTGAACTGGATTTTCTCTGGCTTTCCTCATTGCTGTTTGTTATTTCTCTTTTCATTTCTGATTTTGTTAATTTTCATGTACTCTGTCTTTTGGTGAGTTTCAATGCAAGGTTATCTATCTTGTTGTTTCTCAAAGAACCATCTATTTTCTTTCTTTTTTTATTAATAAATAGTTTAAAAAATTTACATGTTGATCCCAGTTTCCTTTCCCTCCTTCCCACCCTCCCTCTTACCCTCTTTCCCCCGTCACATGCACCCTGACCACCCTCCCCTCCCATCCCCCCACCCCCATTCCAAATGTAAGGCTATGCTATCCAGGTGTGGTCATGTAATTTCAAGTCATTTGAAGTAGGGACTAGGACTTCTTTCCTGTCTCTAGGTTAACGGGTATCCCTCCATGGGGGGTGTCATAAAGGTACTTTTGTGCACCAGGAATACATCCTGGCTCTGCTGTCTGAGGTCCCTTAGACTGTTCCTTCCTTCTAGCTGAGACCCATATTCAGGGGGTCTGAAACACTCCCATGCTGGATTCCCACCTATCACTCTGGGGGGCCCATTAGCTCCTCCTTGTTCAGTTCAGCTCTCTTTCTGTGTTTCTGCAACCTGGTCTTTTCTTCTCTCTCTCCATCTGGATTCTAGTTCAACACAGTGTTTAGTTATGCGTGTTTGCTTCTGTTTCCAACAGGTACTGGATGAAGGCTCCATGATGGTGGATAATTTAGTTGATGATCTCAATATCAGGGAAGGGCATTTATGGTAGCCTTTCCATGGTTGTTCAAATTGTTAGTTGTAGTCAGTTTTGTAGGTCTGTAGACATTTCTTTAGGTTCAGTTTTCTCTTTAAACCAATAATGGCTCCCTCTCTCTCTCTCTCTCTCTCTCTCTCTCATCTTCTATTCCTACCCTGACTCAATCTTCCTAGTCACATGAGCTTTTCTCTCCTCCCCCTCTCTTTCTCCTAGTTCTCTCTCCATTCACTGCCCCCCCTCTTGCACTTCCCATGTGTTCTGGGAAACTTCTCGCCCTTTTGTGAGGGACCATATATGAATCTCTTAGAATACACTTTGTGTTCTAGTTCCTCTGGTAGTGTGAATTATGGGCTGGTGATCCTTTGCTCTAGGTCTAAAATCCATATATGAGTGAATACATACCATGCTCTTCTTTTTTGACTGGGTTACCTCATTCAGGATGGTTTCTTCAAGTTCCATCCACTTGCCTGCAAATTTCAAAATTCCATTATTTTTTTCTGCAGAGTAGTTTCCCATTGTGTAGATGTGCCACATCTTCTTTATCCATTCTTCAGTTGAGGGGCATCTAGGTTGCTCCCAGGTTCTTGCTATTATAAATAATGCTGCTATGAACATAGTTGAGCACATGTCTTTGTTGTATGTATATGGATCATTTGTGTATATGCCTAAGAGGGGAATTGCTGGGTCCTATGGTAGACTAATCCCCATTTTCCTGAGGAACCGCCACACTGATCTCCAAAATAGCTGTATGAATTTGCACTCCCACCAGCAGTGAAGGAGTGTTCCCCTTCCTCCACATCCTCTTGTAACATAAGTTGTCATTGGTATTTCTAATTTTAGCCATTCTGGCAGGAGTAAGATGGTATCTCAAAGTTGTTTTGATTTGCATTTCCCTGATAGCTAAGGATGTTTAGTACTGTCTTAAGTGTCTTTCAGCCTTTTTGAATTCCTTTTTTGAGAATTCTCTTTTCAGTTCTGTACCCCATTTTTAATAGTGTCATTTGGTGTTTTTTTTTTGACTAGTTTCTTGAGTTCTTGGTATATTTTGGAGATCAGTCCTTTGTCAGATGTAGGATTGGTGAAAATTTTTCCCAGTCTGTGGGCTGCCATTTAGTCTTGTCAACTGGTTGCTTTGCCTTACAGAAACTTCTAAGTTTGAGGAGGTCCCACTTATTAATTGTTGATCTCAATTATTAAATTGATGTGGAAGAAGTGGAACACTCCTTCACTGCTGGTGGGAGTGCAAACTCATACAGCCATTTTGGAGATCAGTATAGCGGTTCCTCAGGAAAATGGGGATTAGTCTACGACAGGACCCAGCAATGTCTTAGGCATAGACCCAAATGATCCATATACATACAATGGAGTTATGTTCAGGAATCAGTCTCCTATACCAATTTGTTCAAGGGTACCTCCTAGTTTCTCTTCTAAGAGGTTCAGTGTGGCTAGATTTATGTTGATGTCTTTGATCCATTTGGACTTGAGTTTTGTACATAGCTTCAGAATTGGGTCTATCTGCAGTCTTCTACACACCATCATCCAATTGTGCCAGCAACATTTGTTGAAGATTCTTTCCTTTTGTTGTCTTATAGCTTTAGCTAGAACTTCAAGTACAATATTGAAGAGAGAGGATAGCCTTGTCTTGTTCCTGATTTTAGAGGAATTGCCTTAAGCTCCTCTTCATTCAGTTTGATGTTGGCTGTTGGTTTACTGTATATTGCTCTTATTATGTTTAGGTATGTTCCTGTTATCCCTGATCTCTCCAAGACCTTTATCATGAGGGGGTGTTGAATTTTGTCAAAGGATTTTTCAGCATCTAGGGAGATGATCATATGGTTTTTCTTTTTTAGTTTGTTTATATGGTGGATCACTTTGATAGATTTTCATATGTTAAACAATCCCTGCAACCCACTGATGAAGCCTATATTTTCATGGTGGATGATTTCTCTGATTTGTTTTTTGATTTGATTTGCTGTTATTTTTATTTTTGAGTATTTTTGCATCAATGTTCATCAGCTATATTGGTCTGTAGTTTTTTGTGTGTTTCTTTGTGTGGCTTGGATACCAAGGTGATTGTGGCCTCGTATAAAGAGTTTGGTAATGAACCTTCTGTTTCTATTGTGTGGAACAATTTGAGGATTATTGGCATTTGCTCTTCCTTGAATTTCTGGTAGAATTCTGCATTGAAGCTATCTGGCCCTGGGTTATTTTTGCTTGGAAGGCTTTCGATGACTGCTTTTATTTTGTTGGGGGAGAGAGAGAGAGAGAGAGAGAGAGAGAGAGAGAGAGAGAGAGAGAGAGAGAGAGAGAGAGAGAGAGAATAACACAAGACTGTGAAACATATATTTGTACACCTGAACAAGCTTGGGAGACCCAGTGAAGTTTCACAGAAAATCTAAACCATGGAGAGCAATCCCATGACACAACATTCCAATGTGTCTACATAGAATGTACCTTAACTAAAGTTTTTTCCAGACTTGAGAGACCAAAGGACTTTCAAATCTGTATTTTTTTCTGTGTGGATGTGTCAGATTCTTGTAAAGTGTAATTAAGAAATAGAATACAGGGGCATTAGGTGACTGTACATCAGGATGAGCACCCTAGTGCCATAGGATCCAGCAATTCCACTCTCAGGCATACACACAAAACATGCATATCCATGCAACAAAGACATCTGTTCAACCATATTTGTAGCAGCATTATTTGTAATAGCTAGAAAATGGAAACAACCTAGATGCCCTTCATCTGTGGAATAGTTAAAGATAATGTAGTGTGTTTATACAAGGGAGTACTACTCATCTGAAAAAAATAGAATCTTGAAGTTTGCAGCAAATGAAAGAACTAGAAGAAACAATCCTGAGTGAGCTAAACCAGTCACAAAAATACCAACATGGTATGTATTCACTCATCTATGGATTTTAACATAGAAAAATGGATCACCAGCCTACAATTTAAAATGCCAGAAGAACTAGAAAACAAGGAGGACCCTAAGAAAGAATAGATATGTTCCTACCCAGAATGGGAAAGGGACAAGATGTTCTGAACAAATTGGGAGCTGGAAACGGCAGTGATTGGAGAGGGAATTAGAAGAAATACATGGGGAGAATAGAAGGTAAGAAGAGAACATGAGGTACCAGAAAGATTGAATGGGGAAGGAATAGAGGAGAGCAATAAAAGCGATAACATAATAGAGGGAGTGATTGTAGGTTTAAAAAGAAATCTGGCATTAGGGAATTTTCCAGAGAACGACAACAATGATTCCAACTATAAACCTGAGCAATAGTACGGAGGGTACTTTAAATGCCTTTCCCTAATAAGGAGGTTGATGACTTCACTATTTGCCAACCTACGGCCTTTATCAAGTAGCTGATGGAAGCAGAAGCAGACACTGACAGCTAAACACTGAATCCAACTCCTAGAATCCAGTTTCATAGATGAAGGAGTGATGAGTAAAGAGCTCAAGGCCAGGCTGGAGAAACCAACAGAAACAGGTGACCTGAACAATGGAGAGCTCTGGACCCCAGAATGGTAGCTGGGAAACCAACATAGGCCAACCCACAACCTTGACTTGGATCTCAGGATGCCTGGGAAATCGACGGGACGTCTGACAGTGGAACAAGGATGTATACCTGGTGCACAAAAGCACTGGGAGCACATTCCCCCATGGATACTCCCTTAGCCTAGAGACACTAGCGAGGGCATAGGCCCTTCCCCAAATGACCTGACCAATTTTGATGATTCCTCTTGGAAGGCAACACCCTCCCTTGGGAGTAAATGGGATATGAGAAAGGGGTGAGTTCCAAGGGAGGTGGGTATGGGAGGTTAAGAGTGAGAGGGAACTGGTATCCATATGTAAAATAAGAAAAAATAACAAAAATATACATATAAAAGAAAGTAAAACAGCTTTGTTCTTTAGCTGTTGCCAAGTCCCTGCCCAGACTGTAAATGGGAAGAACACATGAGATTGATTAATCTGCTTAGCCAAGAAGAGGTCACACTCACCAACTTCATACCACACAGGAAAGTATGTCAGATCTTCTGTGCTTGGCAGCTGAAGACTGGGTATTCTGTCTCCCAGTGACTGCACAGAAATCTGGGATATCTTCCTTAGGCAAGTGAAAAGCTGTCTCACTTTTGCTTATATTTGTTTTTCTCAGAATTTGTGGGGTTTCATTACTAGGGTACTGAGTTAACTTACTGGTTAACAGTTTTCTCTAACACCCACAATGCTACAATCACTTAGGGAGCTCATTATTTCATCCCTTATGTTTCCTCTTAAAGATACAGACAAGGCTGCATCATTCACAGGCTTCATAGTACAGGAAAAAAGCACTTCAGATGTAAACTCAGAGGTTCAGAATTTTAGCATTGATAAACTGAGAAAGCACTGTCTATGAACAGTTTTCAGGAGTCCTTAAATTTCTGTGGACTTTACTGGTTCAGCTTTTTGAGACAGGTTATCATTTCAAAGGGTGTGGAAACCCACAGGTGTTATCAATACTTTACTCCTCCTTCACTAACTCAACTTGGTCAATTCAGTCAATATCGTCTGTTTGAATTCTAAAGACTTAAAGTTGTGTTTCATTGGGATAAAACCAGGCCTTGGAAAATATGTTCATGCCTTTTAACCCAAAGCCATAGCCTTTTGCTATGATACCTTGGCAGAAATTTACTCCAACAATTTTATAGTTACCTGTGATTTCCTGGGAAAAAAGAGTGTCAAGCCCAACCTGCAGAAGACCCTCCAGATATGCCAGCCCCTGCACTGGCTTCAAGGAAATCAACTGGGTGAGAATTGGCAGATTGAATTTTCATGCACCCACTCTGGCATCTCTTAATTCTGGTGTACACTATTGCAGGATGGATAGAGAGGCATTTCCCATCTCCAGAGAAAGAGCGGTTGTCATGTCTCATGTACTCTGAAATACATCATTCCTCCATTTGGTGTGCCATCCACACAAGCTAAAGGCTCAAGTGGCTTTATACAGCAACTGAGACCTGCTTTGCAAGATGCCCCAATGAAGAGCATTTTTGCTCTCCTATCACCCTCGTCTCTTTGAGTATCCAGGGCATATCTCAATTTTCTTCTTTCTAGGGGCCATCACTCTTTTTATGGCTAGACCTGATCACAGGTGAATAATCAGGTTTTTTTTCTCCCAGAAACATACCTCCTCCCTCAAGGAATAGATGCCTGAGGTCTCCAGAATGGCAGCTAACTAAACGCTTCTTCACCCATACCTCCCTCTGAGAATGAGCCCACTGACTCATGACTCCTGAATCCCCGTTACCACATCAACCTTCACCAACAATTAGTAGCCAGACTTGAAGCAGTACCCATAGTACAAAATGATTTTTGGTTGGTTAGGTACAATCCCCAACTCTGCCCCAGCTTTCTCTATCCAGATCTTACCACTGGGAAAATTGATCGAGCAGAAACTCCAGAGGGAAATCCAGGATCCCTTCTCAGCGCAGAATCATGATTTCGCCTCTTTCCTGAGAACATGCCAGAATGCTTTACTCAAATTAAAACCTTGACTTTAATTTTTCTTGATTGGCTTATTGCATCAGCAGGGTTATCCTCTACAGGAGGATTTTTTAACTTATCAAATATGTCAATCAGATTCCTTATACAGAGTTACATACCAGGTGGAGGTATCAAATTCTTCCAAAGTATAAGGCAGAAATTGATCAGAGATTGTGTTAAGGACCTGGAACTCAGGTAGTGCCATTCCTAAAGTTCACAGATGAGCACAATCTTTTTTCTCTGACATTCTCTGAGAATACTGGTGGCTCAAGGTCTTCTATCTGCAATCTCACTAAAAACTACAAAATTATTGTGGGGAAGCCTGATATTTTCAGGTGTTAAGGATACTTTAAAAGCCAAAACTGCCTATACAGATGTGTAGTAGACTCTAAGGGAACAGACATGCAGACCTAACCTACTATGCCCACCAATACTTAAATTATCATAGATGTAAATGTTAAGATATTCCAATAGAAGCAAATTTAACCATTATTTATGTACAAATCCAGCTCTACAAGAAGTGGTAAAAAGAAAACTCTATACTAAGGAGATTCAATACAACCATAAATAATGCAGGGAATAAATAATCTCAGAGCCATTAATGCAAAAGTAGGGATACTCATACACACACAAACACAACACCCTTCAAATCAGTGGCAAAAACAAACTGTTAGGAATCAATCTTCATTGATAATTCGTATCTCTCATTGTCTGTTGTTTTTAACCCTAGTAAAGAGTCACAGACTAACTGAGTGAATGCACAAAGAAGTTCTATCCTTCTTTCTGCTGGAACCATGCATCTTCCTTTAAAAATGGGTAGAGAGTACCTCACAATGAAGGACTAGAAATAGAATGTCCAAGAAAATGTACTTATGAAGTATGCTGGTGCAATCCTATTTAGATCTAACAAAGTAGACTTCAGCCAAACACTAATCAAAAGAAATAGGTAATGATACTACATAATAATCAAAGACACCATTATAAACAAAATCAAAAACAAAAGTTCTCACTTAGCAAAATGAAATCAGAACCAGATATGTATTTTAAACCGACTTATAAATTCTGGTAAAATAGAATAATCACAAAAATTCTCCCCACAAAAACAAAACAAACAAACAAATAAACAGCATCAACAATACCCTGTGTGAGATAGTTTTGCACAGTTATCTACCAGACATTCAAGGAAGAATAATTGCCCATCCTCCTCAAATTATTCCAGCAATTATAAACAATGGATCATTGCCTGATTCATTTTAAGAGTCTAATATTACAGTGATACTTAAATCACAGGACAAAACAGTATGGACACTGATGCAAGAATAACCATTAAGTAATTGCAAACTAAATCACAGGATATTCAAAGTTATTTTATCATAATGAACTAGGCTTTTGAACCAGATACACCAGAATGGCCTAATATACAAAAGTCAAAAAAATGTTATGGACCATATAAATCCAAAATGACCAAACCACAAAAAGATATGAATCACATGATCCCATGATTAAATGCAAGAAAAGTTCTCTTCAAAATTCAATACCCCATTATGAAAATAGTCATTGAGGGACAGGCACATAAGTAGAAGGCCTAAATATACTAATGGCAGTTTTAAACAAGTCCATAGTCCACATCAGCATAAATGGAAATAAACTCAAACAGTTCCATAAAATCTTGATCAATACTGGGGCTTTCACTTTCCCTTTATCTATTAGCTATAATAATTCTAGTCTTAAGTAAATCAATATGACATCTGACAGCTAAAAGGGGTACAAATTGGAAAGGAAGAAAAAAGAATCTTTATTTGTAGAAGATATCATAATACACAAAAGTTAGGTAAACAATTCCACAGGGAAATTCCTATAGCTAATAAACACATCCACCAAATTAGCTTCAAAAAAATCTAAGACGCGGAAGTCTGGCTAAGATTCATTACCTGAAAAAAATCTATTTTCAGTAATAAGATAATGATAAAAACCTGACTCAAGAATCTGTGGTCCCCATATATGCGAATGAGAGGCAGACTGGGAAAATAACTTTGATAATAGCCTCAAATAATATAAAATATCATGGGGTAACTAACAAAATGATTGGAAGGCTTGTATGTTTAAAACTTCAAGTCTTTGATGAAGAAATTTAGGAGATATCCGAAAAAGGACAGATTTCCCATGCTCATTGATCACTAGCATTAATATCTAAAAATGGACATTCTTCTAAAAGCAACCTACAGATTAAATGCATTCTGCTTCAAAATTTCAATACAATTCTTTACAGATATTTAATGTCCATTATCAGCTTTATTTGCAATTACAGAAAGTACAGCTCTTTTTTTAGAACACTAGGTGTTGTAGACAGACAAAAATTCACACCTAGAAATACTTAAACATATGCAACATGAACAAAAGTAATACATATTAAAATAATGTTCTACAGCAGCCGGGAATAGTTCAAACACCCCAGACCAATAAAATAACCCCACAGACGGTCTCATCATTCCTGACTCAAGTTGTATTTTGCCAAGGACAACCCCAGTCAGGTATGGAGGTCCCTGGAACAAGGGTTCTCGAAGACTAGGTGGGTAAGGATTCCATGGTGACAAACAGAAACAAACACAGAGACAGTTTGAATCTGAGAGTATTTTGCAGTTTTTAAGCAAGGCTTTATATCCAGGATAAAGAATAGCTTCTCAGAGATTGTGTTCAATGAAGCAAATTCAGATAGAAAAATGGCATCATCGTTGTTAGGTATAGTATCCCACAACTAATTCAAAGCTAACAATAAATCAGAAAATCATTCAAGGATAACTACCGCTAACCACCTATTTTCTAAGATCAGGTTAATAAATCTTTATGATCAGTTATCATTTAATATTTGTTGCCTCGCTCTAAGAATCTTTGAAATATTGAACTATTTGACTTTTTCTTATCAAAAGACTTTCTTTACAAAATGTTTAAACCTACTCTCAATTACACATTTATAGCCATATGAAGTTTTATTGTTGGGAAAGTTTTCATCAATACTATTTGTTTTTATGTGAATGACTTGAATGGTTTGAAAAGTGCTGGTTTATCTGGAGATGAGGTCATGGTCAGTGACCATATCTCAATGGACCGTTTCTCATTTGTATTTTTTGTTTAAAATGTAAGTATAGACTTTCAGGAGCATTTTGATAATATGAGAAAAAGAAAGAGGAAAAGAGATTGCCAAGAGAACTACAGTTCAGTATTTTCCTTGGGCCCACAGTTCCACAACAATTTCCAGGAGACCTCCTTCATTTGAAGTTGGCGCCTCAGTCTGGGGAACTCATCATACAGAATCTACTGGATTTGGTGTGGCAGTACTTAACTGATATAATAAAAGTATTGGCATGAATCAAATGGAATACTCAAATCTACATACAGGGGTCATGCCAGTCTGAGTGACCTGTGCTGCCACAGGGAACAGGATGACATCTAGTTCCTGAATGCTACCAGGGTTGTGTCTGGCTCCACTATGCTACTGTAACCAAAGTCTTTCCCCCAATGTAACTCTGGTGTGGTCATGAGGACTCTGCACAAACTCCCAGGGCCTATAAGAGTTGGGTGGACTAAAAGGGGCTTCTTCAAACAGAAACAACTCTGAATCTAAAAACTTATTGTAAAATTTTTATTCCCAATGTATATTGACTTTGGTTAACAGAGATGGATGCAGCCACACAGATAAGAGAAGACCTTCAATCTTCTGGGTCTCCAGTTAGACAAGGTTGAGAAGTCACACTTGTATACTGAGAGCTGAACTCATGAACTGGTCGTCTGGAGGAGGACCAACCAAGTCAACCCTCCAGTCCCAACACACTAAATGTTAATTTTATATATATATATATATATATATATATATATATATATATATATATATATTATATGTCCATCTTCCTTTCTGATGCAGGTGGTGTTACCAGGAGCAGTTATGCCTCACTGTCAAGAAAATCCCTAAACCATTTTAAATGCCATATTCTGTAGGTCTTTGAAAGGTTTGAAGAATGCCTATTCACATATATATATATATATATATGTATATATATATATATACATATATATATTCTTGTTGCTCGACCAGGTCTCTTGTAAGCTTGTAAGCAAACTTTCACGTTTGCTTCCTCCTTTTCTGTAAATCCTTGATCATAAGCTCTGCTCAGTCTAATGCACACAGAATCCTCAAAAAAAAAAAAAACCCTGGTTAAATGTTCTTGGGGTCAACACCTGTACTATGTCCCAGTATTCCACTCAGTGGCCAGAAAGCAAAGCAGTACAGCAACTGGATAGAGTATGCTAGAATGCAGTGCCCCCCCTTTCCCAACCTGTCATACAACTAATTTACAGTGCTATTAAAGGCCTGAGACCCCATCATGTCTTTGCCCAGATTCTCTGAAAATGCTACACATGTCCCAAAGTCTACCCAGGAGTCCTCGGTACCGAAACTGGCTGCTGCTTCATGAATGCACCTGTAGGTCACAGCTGAGAAAATCCTAAGTTTGCTTCAGGCGTTTGGGAGGGCGCTCCAGTAAAGAGCAGTGAGCAGAAACCAGGGAGCTGTATGCTTCAGCCACCAAATGAGGATATGAGCCCACCATTGTCTTCCTGCTTGAGGTCTTAGAGTCCTCAGAAGCATGCGCTATAATGAAATCCAGTGCCTGGGTTTTCAGTTGCCCTGCACTGTGCAGGTCAGCCAGGATGAGAGTGTGGGTAGCATTCTCCATGGAGAGGTCCCTGCACAGGGCATCCTCGCACATGACCTTCAAACACTCCAGGCCACATACTTGTCAGCAGCTGCCAGCACAGCATCTGCCATGCTGTGGAGGTCTGGTGCCTTTCTGGTGTAAATGAAGTCCATCACTGCCTTGAAGCCTTGCAGCTCCAGATCATGGGTCTCAATGCGGTTTGTTCTACTCTCCTCCATGTCTTTTTGAAACATGGCTCTAAAAACTGCAGATCAAGCTGCTAAGATAGCCTTGTGAGCCCTGAACTCCTGGTCAGCTACCACCAGGCATCAGTCTGTGAAGAGGGAATTCTCCCTCAGCACTCCTAGCTCATCTGCTATCGTGCACCTTGGAATCTGGATCTCTGGAATTGTGCTCTGGTCAGAAATGTCGAAGGTGACTTGTACCATGTTCACCTTGCAGAGGAGGGTGAGTCTGTAGTCTGGGAGAAGCCATGGCTCCTGGGACAAAAGGAAATCTTGAAGAATGATCTTTTTGAATCCATAGTATTAGTTTTTCAGAAACCTGAAGTATGTTGGGCTCTTCATGACTTGAGATTTCTCTCCTTCGGCATTGATACTACAGAACTGGAACTTTGCCCATATTGGGTTCTTTGGGCAGCCGAGCAACCCTAAGAAAACTGACAAGTAATATTTGCTTTTTTTATTGACCCCATTCGGTTGTACTTTCAAACACCATGTGTGTGTGTGTCATTGGATCCTGATGAGAAAGTGGGACTTCTAATGAATTTCCCTGGCATTCTCTCCATGCAAGAAACGGACTTTGCTGATGGTCCACTTGTAACTGAATTTCTGTATGTTGATTGGTGTGTAGTCCCAGCTCTCCCCTGCCAATTCCACTGATGTATCTGCTTGTGATTGTTTGAAGGTTAACCTCGACACAAAGTGAAAAGCTAGGATTTTTTCTCCTTCCAACTGGAGGTCACAATCAGAGATAATTTTTAAATTTTTCATTTCCAATTTTCTATTCACTCTTCCATCAGTCTGAAATCTTGGGTCTCTCTGAAGTTTTCTTTCCAGATTGAAATGTAGGTTTCAGAAAAGGAAATCTAGGCTGCTGGGAACTGCTATATAACTCAATTTCTCCAGATTTACTTTTAGGACAGTAGGTGAATTTTGACATTTACATACAACTTTTGAAAAAATTATAACATTTCATACATTCTTATTTGAAGAGTGTAGTAATGAGGATCTCTAGAGTAACAGAACACTTGGAATGAATCTCTCTATATGTGAAAAAAAAAACAGGGATTCATTACAGCCACCTAGTCCTGTAGTCATTCTAATACCACAATGGCTAGCTGTGAAGGAAAAGACCAAGGATTCAGTACTTACTCAGTCTACAAGGGTAGATGTGTCTGTAGGCTGGTCTTCAGTAAATGCTTAATGTGAGAATAAGTATTCTCTAATGCCAGTGAAGCAATGGACTTTCTTCATGGTTAGGGCAAGTAGTCAAATAGAAACAGCTCTCTTCTTTCATGGTGTTTTATACTCGGACTCTGGAGTGTGTGGCCCAATTAAAGGTGTGTCTTCTCAGCTCAAGTTCTGGATTAAAGTTGTGTGTGTGTGTGTGTGTGTGTGTGTGTGTGTGTGTGTGTGTGTGTGTGTGTGTGTGTGTGTATACAGGCCGCAAGGACAGGACTAAATGGCTGTGTGAGATTTTTGTTGGGGGGGCATAAAAATGGGTTTGGTTAATCTTGGCTTAAGTTCAAAGACTTCAAAACTATCCTTACTCTTCTGAAGTTAAAGTCATAAGACCATAAGGTTTAAGGTGTGGCTACTATAGAATGTTCAATCTTAGGCAAGGATATCTAATCTAAACAACAAAAGACTTGGTCTGTGGTACGGTTATTCATAACACTCATGGCTAGATAAAAATAGATTTAGTATACTGTGTGGTTATCAAATGTTTGGAGAATTAGAAAAAGTCTATTTCTTCCTTGTATTTTGATAAAGAAGTCCTGTGCCATTTCCCACTTTTTTGTTGGGGTATTAAGAACATTGAAATATAAACTTGGGGCATTCATTCATTATTCACTGGATTCCTCTCCTATATCTACTCTGCCTCTCTGTCAATTCCTAAGTGTCTACCTGCAATTTCTCAATCCACACTCCTCTTCTCAGGTGAAAACATAGGTTAATACAGAGTGACCCCACCAAATGGGACAACCACAAATGGTTAATACAGTCCTTGAACCTTCAAAGTATATATGGGAAGATGCTCTATCTACTTAAAATTAAGCAAAAATTTTCTCACAATTTTGCCTTCCATTTTTGGTTAATTTAGTTCTAGATGTAGTTAAGTTGGGAACCAAGAATAAAATCATGAGTGTATTTTACTTACGGTGATTAATCTTCCATAAAAGAAGGCCTAGTGTCCATATTAGCACTGTTATTTACTCTCCATAAGGTGTTACATTAATTCCTAATGTAAACCTGTTTGGGAAGAGGAGTTTTTCCTTACATCATCAGTGGTCTCTGTTCATAACACAAAGGTCAAGCTAGAGGAATTTATGTATGGTGGGACTTCTTATTCAACCACCATAATTTATAACCTCCATACTGGAATTGCATTCCATTACCTTCTTGGTTATATTGATCTCTCCTAATATTGTTTTGTCCTAATTATCCTGGTGGCATAAGGAAGCCCTAAATGGCCTAGGAGAAGCCTGAGTTTCCATTTCACTGGAACACTTTAGTGGCTCCCATCAGGACTAATATACCCACAGCATCAACACCCTGGAACCAATGTCTAGGCAAGAAGAACTCAGGTCATAAAACAAGAAGCAAAATTCTCCACAGGGAACCATTAGGGGTAATAGTGAGTGGAAATATTCCCTTTTGTAAAACCTAGTGCCTTGAATCATGAGCCTTGTCTAAGGAGAAACCAAATCATGTATTTTACAGTGATTCAAAGCACATACAGCCTGGTGCAAAATCCTCCTCCAGCAATTCTGACTGATGTTACCTCATTGGCTCTGTAAACAACGTGCCTTCAAAGGGACATTCCATCTTTCTATCAAACCAAATGATTTAGGAAGTTGGTCATGGAAAGACCAGTGGATTTCATGCTTGTTGACCACGGATATACCTCTTGGGCTGTGAATTTAGTTCCTTGTTCAGACGCTATACTGTTTGGAAAATATGATGCTTGTCAACATTGTCTTGGTAAAATTGTTACATGTAGGCAAGGTAAATCTAGGCCTAGAAAATGTACCTACTCTAGTAAGGACAAAGTTAGAGAATTAGTCTAACATAGTCCTTCTATCACAAGGTTTTGAGCTGATCAGCCTGGGGATGGTGACATATCTGTGTCTCTGTGTTGGTCTCACTTTTGGCAGATCTGGCATAAAGAAGCATATCTAACCGGGTGAGTCTTGAAGCTTAATTTGAAGTAGGAATTCTTGAAGAATAAAGACACAACTTTAATCTGAATATATAGGATTAAAAATACAGCTCTCATTGGGCCACTTCATTTTATCCTTTATTATATATAATTCATTAATTACATATACTCCCTGAGGATAATATACTGAAAAACTCTTGTTTAAAAATAATGCAAAACCAATGTTTTTATTTTTCTTTCATTAAATTTAATTGTATAATCCTGCCTGGAATCAGTCTCCAAGACCCATCATATAGTGTGATTAATGAATATCGTAAATCCCTCTCTTGTCAATAATTTAGATTGATTTGAAGTAGCTCATATTCTCCCTCCTCCACTGGTTGGTTCTGTCGACTTCACCCTCAACAATGCATTGATTATTCTGCGAGTCCGTAAAAGTGGGAGATAATTCTTATTTCCATGAAATAAGACAATATTCAAAAGAAAATCTAGAGGGAGTGGCTTTAGGATGGATCCCCCTCTCTAGTGTGATGAGAAAATTCTCCTTACATGCCATATCTCTCCAGTTAGTCCTGTCTTGGAGAGACTCTCTAAGACTAGACCACAAGGAAATAAGTTCATTAATTCAATCAGCTCAGCCATTCCTAGTCTGGCTCTCCTAGAACTCTGGACACAACAGTACTTATCTCTCAGCAGGGAATAAACAATCAATCTTTTTGATTGTTTGATTTTTTCCCTTTTTTTTTGATTTATTGCAAGAGGACACTTAGTGGCATAAGTGATTCTTCACCAGGTTGGTACAGGGTCAGGGTGGTAGGTATCCTATAGCAGAAATCACTCATTTGAAGGGATTGTACATGTTAATTTCCAGACTCTTCATTAGAAGATGCCCTTCAGTGACTGTGGAATATATTCTTACCCCTTGCAAACCAGAATGTTCTTACAATGTTAAGCCCAGCAGAGTAAGCCTGGAAGTTCAAAGATTAAAGAAGACAGAACTAAGTAGTGAAGGATGAAAATTATAAGGAAATGAGAAGCTGAATGTTTGCAGTCAGCATGAAAATTGAGAGGTATTTAGAATCATTTTATATTACACCCTTAAGTGTATCATGAATGGTGAGTTCCAGGAAGATTAATTGAGAAAGACGGGCAAGACTACCCAGGAAATTTGGTGGAGCCATCCCTGGGACTGTGATTATGGAGGGAATAAAAAGCAGGAAAGAAGACAGCCATTTTCAGAGGGTCCTACCTGGCTCTGTTTAATACCCACTAGAAACAAATTTTTCCAACCTGACCTCCATATTGTGAACACCGAGACAGACCTGGGAGTGAAGACAAGGACCACTTCCTGAATAATGATTATGGTAAGAATACTTTTTTTCTTTTCTTTTCTTTTTCTTTTTCTTTTTCTTTTTCCAAAACCTCAGCATACCAGGCTGGCCTTATACTCAAAGTGATAAACCTGTTTAAGCTTCCCAGTTGCTGGGAATAAAGGTGTGTACGATGACAGTGGGGTGGTAGAAAAGAATTATTTATTTATCTTTTTTGTTATTTTTTTCTGTTTTTTTGTTTGTTTGTTTTAAGACAGGCCTACTCTGTCTTTCTTTAATTCCTGTCCTAGAACTGGCTCTGTAAAAAATGCTGGACTCAACTCACAGAGATCTGCCTGTCTCTGCCCCCAGAGTGCTGGGACTAAAGGCATATGTCACCAATGTCTGGCAGTAGGAATAATTCTAAAAACGGGAGACAAGTAAATAACAAATGTGTAGGAATGACCACAATTCCTTTGTTCATGAAAGATTAATTCCAGTAAGCAATGTGCACTTGTGATGGTTATTCTTGGTTCCCAAGTGCACCAAAACTGGAATTAACTTAAAATGGTGATCACAATTCTGAGAAAAGTTTTTCATAAGTCAGACCAGGTAGATCCACATAAAATGCAGACTCTCAGGGTAAAAGATAAGAACATTTGGCTCAGATCAAAAGATCTGAACACACACACCTTTAATACAGATTTGAGGCTGGGAGTCACATCTTAAATTAGGACACACTTTCTTCTGCAAACATATAAAAGAACATGGAAGAAGGAAGCTGTAGCACTCTGCTTGCACTCACCTGGTAGCAAATCCATCCCTTCACTGACTGATATTAGAGAATATGCTTTGAATTCCTGAAACTACTGAAGATCAGCTGACAATTGCAACCTTCTAGACTGAGTAAGTACTGGATTCTTGGACTTCCCCTTCACAGATAGCCACAGTGGGATTAGTAAGACTGTAGCCATAAGTCATTGTAATGAATATGCTTTCTTCATATATGGAGAGATTAATTCTATGTGTTCTGTTACTCCAGAGAAACCTTTTTGGACATTTTATTCTTGTGAATGTACAAAATGTTCCAAACTATTCAAAAGTTATGCATACTTCTAAAAACTAAGTACCTCTTGATGTGGATTAAATCTAGAAAATGAGATGATCTAGCAGTCCCTAAGTAGCCTTTACTGCCTTCTTTGAAACTAATCTTGAAATCTGCATTGAACATTCAAGAGATATCCAAGTTGCAGCCTCAGAGAAGTGGTAACACATAGGAAACATAACCTAAAACTCTAAATTATGTCTATTCTTGTGTCCCAACAGTGAAGAAAAATAAACCCCAGATCTTTGTTTGGGATCCAATTTAAACTTCAAACAACCACTGGCAAAAATGCAAGGGGATAGGATGCCCAAGGGCTGGAACTTCACATGAAACAACATACAGAATCTCTGAGAAAAATGGACCATCAGCATCTGCACATTTTTCCTGAAGTAAATGCAGTGTCGCATTACAAGCCCAAATTTTTCAACAGGAGGCAATGACAAATGGTGTTTGAGAGTATACACATTCTGATTACTTGTCAGAAAGCACAGATTACTTGTCAGTTTACTTGGTGTTGATCAGCTGTCAAAGAGTCACGTCTGGGCCAAGTTCCACCTCTGGACCTTAAGTGCTGAAGGAGAGATAGTCCTCAGAATGAAGGACAAAAGAGTCTTCAAGTTCCTACCAGGCTATGAATGGGGATTCAAAAAGTTCATCCTTCGAGATTTCCTTTTGTCCCAGGAGCCTTGGCTTCTCCTTGACTACAGACTCACTATCTTCTGCGAGGTAAACATTGTCCAAGGGTCGTTTGACATCCCTGAACAGCACACGATGCCAGAGATCCAGGTTCCAAGGTGCACGAAGGCAGATGAGGACAATTCCCTCTTCACAGACTGCTGCCATGTGGTAGTTGGCCAGGAGTTCAGGGCTCACAAGGCCATCTTAGCAGCTTGCTCTCCGGTTTACAGAGCTATGTTTCAACATGACTTGGAGGAGAACAGAAAAAAACTGTGTTGAGATCCATGATCTGGAGCTTCCATTCTTCAAGGCAATGATTGACTTTATTTACACTGGAAAAGCAACAGACCTCCTCAGCATGGCAGATACTGTGCTGGCAGCTGCTGACAAGTATGACCTGGAGCATTTGAAGGTCTTGTTTAAGGATGCCCTCTGCAGGGTCCTCTCAGTGGAGAATGTTGTCCACACTCTCATTCTGGCTGACCTGCACAATGCAGGGCAGCTGAAAACACAGGCACCGGATTTCATTTCAGATCATGTTTCTGAGGTCTCTGTGACCTCAAGCTGGAGACAATGGTGGGCTCATATTCCAACTTGGTATCTGAAGCATACCTTCATCTGGCTTTTACACAGGGTCCTTCCATGCATCTTGCTCTCAAGCTCTTGAAGAGATCCTAGGTCACACGTAGCTGCAGCCTAGAGGTGTCTTCTAGGAGTAGCAGCCAGTGTTGTTACTAAGGACATCTGGGTAGACTGTGGGCTCTTTGAGCATTTACAGTGAATTTGGGGACACTCATGCTTTAACAGAATGGTAATGAGTTGAAACTGTAAGGGGCAGAGGAAGCCTGACTCTGGCACTTGCACACCACTACCTGTTGCTGAACTTGCTTGAATTTTATTCAATGAGTTGAAAAGTGAGATTATTCACTTTAGTTGCTGGCCCTGAGCACATCCCCATAGGTTTTTCTTGGAGAAAGCTGTTTGGATTGGACTGAACAGAACACATTATCAAGGGCTCAGAGCATAAAAGTAAACAAACATGAAGGTTCCCTTACAAGAGAAGAGGATGAAAAAGAAGACATTTGTGTCTCCAAACTCAGTTGGCAAAAGCAATTTTTGCTCATGCACAGGACCGTTCTAGAGATCCCAGCACACACAGAAGACTTTTCAACCTCCTATAACTGGAGATGCAGAGAATCTGAGCTTCTCTTTTCTTCATGGGCACCTCATCTCTGTAGAAAATATTTTAATGATATTTAATTTAATGATATAAATTTAAATTTAAAAATTTAAATTTCAGTGGTGTTTCTGTTTGAGGAAGCACAATTTAGTCCTTCTAGTTCCCCTCAGCTTTCTGTTTAGGGTCCTCCCTACAACACATAAAAATATCACTGAAATGTCACATAATAAAATTCTGCTACATACAGAGATCAGTGCTGAGCCCAGTCCTCACTCTCCAGCAGCTGATGAGAGCAGAAACTGAGATGCACTGACAAGCATAATTAGGCAAAGCTCAGAACCCAGGGAAAGTGGGGGAGGAAGGCATGTAGGAGCCAAAGTAATCAAAGATACCAGGAGAACAGAGCCTACAGGGTCAACCCTCAGGGCTTATAGGGGCTCACAGAGACCACAGAGGCACTCACAGAGCTTATGTGGGTCTATACTATGTCCTCTGTACACATGCTGTGGTTATTGAGCTTGGGATTTTTGTGAGACTCCTAGCACTGGAAGTGTGGGGATTCTGTGACTTGTTTGTCTGATATTGTGAACCTTGTCTTCCTTCTGAGGTGGCTCTTTCAGCCTTGATATAACTGTTTGTGCTTTCTCTTTTTGCATCTTGTTCAGTTGATATCACCAGAAGGCCTGCTCCTTTTTGATGGCAACAGGAGTAAATACTTCTGGGTAGAGCAGAGGGAGGGAAAACTTTCAGAGAAAGATTAATAAAAAGAAAAACTGGTAAGACTTTTGAAGTTGTATTTGGACAGATGTGCAAAGAAACAAAAATGTGAAAATCTCTGTGTCTCATGGAAATACTCATCACAAAGGTCCTTCAAAAGAGGAGGAGTTCAGTCATCAAGTAGACATGATGACACATTCTATGGACAGTCAGCCTCTTTCCCAAGCATTCTTGTTATTGCCCAGTGGACCCATGATAAAAGAAGCAATGATAACTGAGATGGGGGTTATCCAGGGACTTCCTCTCTTCAGCATTAACATGACTACAGTTGCTGCTGGATATCAGATCTGCCAACAACAGAGACCAACATAGAGACACAGATATGTCACTATCTCCCCAGGCTGATCAGCCAACAACTTGTTGATAGGATAACTATATTGGACCACTTCAGCTGTTGAAGGGACATCACTTTCTCTTACTGTAATAAATACTTTCCTAATTATGGATTTGACTTTCTTGCATGCAAAGATTTTACAAAACCTACCATACCAGGACTAACAGAATGCCTTGCCAACTATCATGGTATCCAGACGGTACACCTTATGACCAAGACAATAAATTCACAGAGAGCTGCAACTGCCCCACACATCATGTAGTCTGCTGATATTACCATGTTCACCAAATGATTGAAGCAGCTGTCACAACAAAAAGATAGAATGGATATTTGAAGACACAGTTACAGAGCCAATGAGGTGGCATCGGCCAGGATGGCTGTGGCAGGGTTGTCCAGGAGTCTGCTTTCTCCAAAGCACAGATTTTTGGGTCTAGGCACCAGGTGGTAGAAAAGGGAATAGTGCCTCCCTCTGTCACCCACAGTGACCTCCTGTGGAAAAAAGTTTGCTTAAGTTCTTCAGGAAAGGAAGTTTTGGTTCCAAGGTTACTGGTAGTGTAAGGTCAGTACTGCTGACTGAAGACACAATAAACATTCCATTGAACTGGACTGTCAGAGTTGTCCCAGGCCACTTTGAGCTTCTGATGTCATTCACACAAAAGGTCGAGAAGGAAATAACAGTGTAAGGAGGAATGATTGGTCAAAATCATCATCAGGAGTTTGGATTGCTTCTCCACAATAGAGGTAAGATTATGGCTTTTGGTCAGGAAGTGCTTTAAGAGTATCTTGGTGCCACATTGTGAACTGATTAAAAGCAATGAGAGACTACCCCAGCATGACCCAAGCAGATGGTGAAAGGTACAGATACAGCAGGAAGGAAGACATATAACACACTTCCAAGTAAAAAACCAAGAGAGGTAGTATTATGACAACTAAAGGAATGTAAAGACCACCAACAAATATTCCTTCTCTAATTAAATAAGGTTTATTTTCTGCCATTATAGGTTTTCTCACTAATCCTGGTTTTGAGAGGATAGCCACAAACATAGGAGAAGTGGGATTTTTTTATAAGCCAAAAAGTGCAAGGCTAATTATTTTCTAAGGGTTGAGGTGGCAGGTTCTAGACAAATTTTGGTAATGTAGGACCTTGGCTGAACTTTCTCTGCAGGAGCCAGTGACAAACAGAAATTATGTTTGAGATTATGCCTGACTGGATTGATGAAGAAAGCAAAGATTATCTGTCAGTTTACTTAGTGTTGCTCAGCTGTCAAAAGACTTAAGTGTGGGCAAAGACACTGGCTGCAGTAGGGCCAACATCCATATAGCCCTTAGCAGCAGTCAGAGACCAGATGTCACCATGGACCCAAGTAGCAGTACTGGCCTCTTAGATTAGCACAGAACCTGTATGTATATTTATGTCTGAGTCTTTCATTGGAATAATGCCAATATACTCATCTTTTATGACTTTTATTATGTCTTTGAAGTACAATTTGTAATAGGAATAGTGAGACCTACAGAGGTTCTTCTATTGTCCAGGAATATTTTAACTATCCAGAAAAGTTGGTGAATATTATTTTAAGGTGTGTTACTTTTGTTTATGTTTTATTTGTTTAACTCTGTGTTAAACTCTTTGCCTGTCTAAAACAGCTGCTGGACTCATAAAAATCGGAAAGGCCAAAATTGAGGCAGCGAGGGAAATTGGTAGGGTTGGCAGGTAGAGAGGATAAATAGAAAAATAAGTCTGAAAGAGTGTAGGAACAAGAGAGCGAGGAGAGAGGCTTTTAGGGACAGGCACCCAGGTACTCAGCTACCCAGTGAAACACAGAGTCAAAGTGAAAGTTAGTTACACAGAAGTAAGGAAAGATTAAAATGGAAAATTTTTAGTTAAGAAAAGCTGACACGAAGCAAGCCAAGTTAAGGCTGTGCATTTATAAGAAATAATAAATCTTGGTGTGAGATTTATTTTGGAGCTATGTGGCAAATCACTCCCAAAAGAAAAAAAGAGCAAAACGGGTAAAAACAAACAACATCACAGAGCTTTTAATAATTCCATATTAAGCTGAGATTGATCATTAAAACAAATGTAAATACCAGTGTTAAAAATCTGAAGCAGATTACATTAGGTCTGTGAACTGATTTTTGTAGTACATCCATTTTTCAATATTGATCCTACATATCCATGAGCATTTTCTGGTATCTCAAAAGCTTGAGATACCAGATTTTGGTATTTTGTCCTCAAAAACTTGAAGATTTATTAAACAAGCCTTCCATTTACTCTGTTAGAATTATCCCCAAGATAGTTTATGTTATTTGAGGCTGATGGGAAACTTATTTTTCGCTGAGTTGTTTCCCAGTGTCTCATTCTCTAATTTGTATATAGGAGGACTACTGATTTTTTTTATTTTTTAAACATTTATTTATTTTATGCTGGACATAATTATACATCCCTTTTTAATGAAAACCAACATTTATAAACAATATTTGGGAATTTGGATGTCATTCTTTCCAAACTGCTTCCTGCTGGTAGGGGGTGCTGTCGTTGGGAAATCCTAAAAAGATGTAGAAATCCTGGCTGTAGTGGTCTGCAAGGCTGCATTATCACATTGACGTTGCTTCAGGGGGTCTTGCTCAATCAAACCACATTAGTGTGGAAGGAATCCACAGCTTTTCATTTTCTGTGGAAACAAAATTAGAAATCCTTTTCCCCAGTAACTTGTCCTTAGGCTTAAATTTTGAAGTCAAAGCATTTTAAACATATATAATGCAGCAGCATTTTCCTTCTTTTTTTATTAATAACATAATTTAAAAATTTTACATGTGGATCCCAGTTTCCTCTCCCTTCCGCCCTCCAACCCTCCCTCCCTCCCTCTTACCCTCTTTCCCCTGTGACATGAACCCTGGCCACCCTCCCCTCCCATTCCCCCACCCCCTTTCCACTTGTAGGGATATGCTATCCAGGTTGGGTCATGTAAATCTGTCAAGTCATTTGAAGTAGGGACTAGGACTTCTCTCCCGTCTCTAGGTTAAGGGGGTATCCCTCCATGGGGGAGGTGTCCATAAGGTCCTTTTGTGAACCAGGAATAGATCCTGTTTCTATTGTCTGAGGTCCCCCAGACTGTTCAGTCCTTCTAGCTGAGACCCATATTCAGGGGGTCTGAGTCAGTCCCATGCTGGGTTCCTAGCCATCAGTCTGGGGGGGCCCAAGCTCCTCCTTGTTCAGGTCAGCTGTCTTTGTGAGTGTCTTCAACCTGGTCTCGTCCCCTCTCTCTGCATCTGGATTCTAGTTCAACTCAGTGTTTGGTTATGGGTGTTTGCTTCTGTTTCCAATAGGTACTAGATGAGGACTCCATGATGGTGGATAATTTAGTTGATAATCTCACTATCAGGAAAGGGCATTTATGGTAGGCTTTCCATGGTTGCTCGAATTATTAGTTGGAGTCGGTCTTGTAGTTCTCTAGACCTTTCTTTAGGTTCAGTTTTCTCTTCAAACCAATAATGGCTCCATCTTTTATGCCCCCCATCACCCTGACTCAATCTATCTAGTCACACGTGTTTTCCTCTCCTCCCTTCTCTTTCTCCTAGTTCTCTCTCCACTCACTGCCCCCTCATTTCTCATGTGCTCTGGGGGACTTGCCTCTTCCCCCTTTTGTGAGGGACCAGATATGAATCTCTTAGAATACACCTTGTATCGCAGTTCATCTAGTGGTGTGTATTATAGGCTGGTGATCCTTTGCTCTA
The DNA here is from genome assembly GCA_030556225.1 of Cricetiscus sungorus. Taxonomy (NCBI): domain Eukaryota; kingdom Metazoa; phylum Chordata; class Mammalia; order Rodentia; family Cricetidae; genus Cricetiscus; species Cricetiscus sungorus. Next base: position 21,508,279 of record JANBXA010000609.1, on the reverse strand, counting down.
CATCTAAAATCCATATATGAGCGAGTACATACCCTGTTCCTCTTTTTGTGGCTGGGTTACCTCATTCAGGATGGTTTCTTCAAGGTCCATCCACTTGCCTGCAAATTTCAAGATTCTGTTATATTTTTTCTGCAGAATAGTATTCCATTGTGTAGATGTGCCACATCTTCTTTATCCATTCTTCAGTTGAGGGGCATCTAGGTTGCTTCCAGGTTCTTGCTATTACAAATAATGCTGCTATGAACGTAGTTGAGCACATGTCTTTGTTGCATGGATGTAGGTCATTTGGGTATATACCTAAGAGTGGAATTGCTGGGTCCTGTAGTAAGCTAATTCCCATTTTCCTGAGGAACCGCCATACTGATCTCCAAAATTGCTGTACGAGTTTTCACTCCCACCAGCAGTGAAGGAGTGTTCCCTTTTCTCCACATCCTCTCCAGCATAAGTTGTCATTGTTGTTTCTAATTTTAGCCATTCTGGCAGGAGTAAGATGGTATCTCAAAGTTGTTTTGATTTGCATTTCCCTGATAGCTAAGGATGTTGAACATATTGTTAAGTGTCTTTCAGCCTCTTTGATTTCCTCTATTGAGAATTCTTTCTTCAATTCTGTACCCCATTTTTTAATCAGGCTATTTGGAGATGGCTCAGCCATTAAAGGCTAGGCTCACAACTAAAAACATAAAACTACTGATTTTTATTATTATTATTATTATTATTATTATTATTATTATATTACCAAAAATAGATTCAATATGTCCTAACCAGAGTTCATTCCCTTAGATTTTTGTCAAGCCTACTTGGTGAACATGTTTATTAGCTGTAGAAATCCCCCTGTAGAATTGTTTATGTAACGTATGTATTATAGTATCTTCTACAATAAAAGATTATTTATTCTTCCTTTCCAATTTGAATAATTTTATTGTCAGTTGCCTTATTGATTTACCTAAGACTTTAATTGCTATATTGAATAGATATAAAGAAAGTGAAAAACCATGTCTTGATCAAGATTTTAGGGAATTGTTCAAGTTTCTCTCTTTTCATGTTGGTGTTGATTATGGGCTTGTTTTGAATGGCCATTATTATATTTATGTATGTCACTTGTTTGCCAGTCTCTTCTTGGATTTTACCATGATGGGTGTTGGATTTTGAAAAATGCCATTCCTGTATTTAATGATATGTTAATGTAGTTTCTGTATTTCTGTAATTTTGTCACTTAGAAATTCATATGGTCTATTACAAATATATATATATATATATATATATATATATATATATATATATATTGAAACATACCTACATATCATGATGGTAAATTATCTTTGAATATCCTGTGATTGAGTTTGTAATTATTTAAGAAGTACTTATTTGTCAGTCTTTGTAAGAATTTTCTGTCATTTAAGTGTCTGTATAATTTTAGACTCATAAAATAAATCAGGCAATGATCCTTTGTTTCTAATTTCTGTACCATAAAAGAATAAATGACTCGGAGACTGATATTGGGGCTCAAGCAGCAGATCAGGGAAACAATGGAGCCTACCACTAGCTCTCAAGTCTATCCCAAGCTGAAAGGGCTGATCCACACATGAGCTCTTCACCAAGTCTCAAACTGCTGCCTCTCCTCAATGTGGCTGAAGAAGGGCTCCTTCTATCCTAAATGAAGCTGGAGAATGAATGCCTCATACTGAATAATGCTGCTGTTTTCCATTCCCCTCTAGTGCTGAGATTATAGGTGTGAGCTATCATGCTTTTTCTGAGTGATATCATCTTGTGTAGATCTGGGTGGCCTTGGACTCAAAGATGTCCATCTATCTCTTAATCCTGTGTCCTAATATTAAAAATGTGTATCACCACCTCCTAGCTTCTTGGTGCAGGGATTAAAGGTGTTTATCTAGCTTCTATTGCTTGTGGCTGACATTGCTTTCTGAACTCTCAGACATGCTATAATATATCACTCTAAATCTCTGGAATAATTTGAGGAGTATGGGCACTAACTCCTCTTTAAATGTCAGGTAGATTTCTATGGCAAAATTATCTGGCCTTGAATTACTTTTTGGTGGGGAGACTATGTGGTTATGCTATTTTACTAGTGTTTATCTATTTGTTTATTTGGTAAGTGAGAATGATTGTTTTTTATTTTGTTTGTCTCAGTATTCTATTCCTTTAATGAGTGTGTGGTGTCTTTACTTCTAAATAGCTTTAGGCTGAAATCTCTTTTTTGGAAATAAATGTGAGTACACATTTTTTGAACTCTCTATTTCTATTCCTTTACTGTAAGGTAATCCCTTCCAATTTTGTTAATGTGGCTTTCTGGCTGCAGCAGAAGGATGGAACCCCTTTCCACATTCACTGCAAAATCAAGACTACAAATAATGAGGGATATCAAAGACCAATGATGATTGATTTCTAAATTTTGTTGTTACTCTTTTGGTCTTAGTAGCATTTGTGTGTATGTTTCCCTACTTTTGCCTATATTTCACTGAGATTATTTATTCCCTGTATTATTCACAGTTGTAGTGGATCTCCCTAAGTTGGAATTTTCATTCAACCACTCTCTGTAGGTCTGTATTTACACATAAATTTTGCTTTAACAATGTTTTATTTTGGACTACGTTGACAATTGAAACTTTTGTTTGGTATAGTATTCTGTGTCTGCATATGTGATCTCTTAGGATTTGTTTCACATTTATATAGGTCCTTTGGGGCTTTAAAGTACCTTCAACACCTGAAATTCTCGGACTGCCCCACAATAGTATTGCAGGTTACACTGAGATTCTAGAGGTAAGACATTGAGGCACAAAGATTCTTAAAGCAAGTCAGAGGAAATAAAGACTGTGTTTGTCAGTGAAGTTTAGGAGTAACTGTATTCTGGATCCCCAAGAGTCCCTCTGATCAGTGTCTGCCTATTGCTTTGGAGCAATATGACACCTGTGCCTGGTGTGTCACCTCTGCTTGAGTAATCTGGTTCAAACTTTCTGTTTGGGCACATGGAAGTTTGCCATGCCATATACACATCCAGAATATTGTGAGATGTCACCAGATTTCATGTTAGAAGTAACATTCAAGCTACCTCCAGTTGCCAAATATAAAACAATATAAAACAAATGTTTATATTGACTTGCTTATTTCCAATATTGCGATATTAGAAGCACATGGATTTAATATGCATATTTTAAAGTTAAATTATTTGTTGCTAGTAAGTTTTTAAATAATAAGTGTTTTATTTCAGATTTTATGCCAGTTTTAATAAGTAAGGAGACTAATTTTCTAGCCTCAAAGCAAATGAACCAATGATAGTGATATTTTTCAATTAATTGATTAATTAATTAATTAATTGTGGGAAGCTTTCTCTGTGCATAGCCCAGCTGTCGTGGAACTTGAACTTGTTCTGTAGACTAGGATTGCCCTGAACTCACAGAGATCTGCCTACCTCTGCTTCTCGAGTACTGGAATTAAAGGTGTTCACTACCAGTGACCAGCCACAATAATTTTTTAAGAAGTAGGTCAGGAGTTCAATGTATGTAACTCTGGATGGTCCAATCTCTCTAGGAGGTCTCTCCTGCGGTAGAGGCCTGGCGATTGAGGTTAAAATTAGGCAGGCAGAGACTCGGGGTGGTCTCAAGTGGATAGGCAGTTCCAGTATGCTCAGAATAGATCCAGGAAGTTCCCCGGAGGTGGAGGGGTTGTTGGACCTGCACTTTGGCCCAGTGCTCAGCCAGAGCAGTGGAGCATCAGGCCAAGTAAAACACAAGGTGGGTTCAATAGTCCTTTTAAGACAAGGTATTTTGGAGTTAATTATTTATTTTCTATTTATTTCTAATTCCTACTCCAAAACAGTAATTATTTATAATTTCTAAAAGATTAAACAGATATTATTAAATTGCTGCTTGTTAAAAAAGGTGCTCATCCCCTTCTGTCTGGATCGCTCCATTTCTGTCTCTTATTGGAAAAGAATAGGTCAGCCAAAGTCAGCTTGGTCTACAAAGGCAGTTTCAGGACAAAAAGGGCTGTAACACAGAGAAACTTTGTCTAGAAAACAAGCAAACAAACAATCATCAATTAATAACAACAACAAGAAACCCAGAAGAGGTTTCTATGAGATAACAACCAAAAACTGACAAAATTAAACATAATAAGATAAAGCAAAAACTGTCACATTGAAGTTAGATTAGGCAACCCCACAGGAGGAAAAGAGTCCATGAACGGGCAGAAGAATCAGAGACCCATTTGTTCTCACAATCAGGAGTTCCACAAAAATATTATCATTGCTTTTGTTTTTCTATTTGTTTGTGTGGAAGTTTACATTTATTGATTTTCATATACTGAACCATCCTTGAATCAGTGGGATGAAGCCTACATGAGCATGGTGGATGAAATTTTGATGTGTTTTTGGATTTTGGGTGCTAGCATTTTATTTGGTATGTTGCGTCTGTGTTCATATGGGAAATTGGTCTGTACTTCTCTGTCTTTTTCTGGGTCCTTATATGGTCTGGGTATCTGGGTAACTGTGGACTCACAAATGAATTGGTCAGTTTTCCTTCTGTTGCTATTTAGTGGAATAATTTGAGGAATATTGGTGGTAACTGTTCTTTGGAAATCTTTTAGGATTCTGTGCTAAAAACCACCTAGTTCTGGCCTTTTGTTTTGGTGGAGCAACTCCCCCCTCTTCGTTTTTTAATATTCTTCTCTAATACAATATAACCCAATTACAGCCTCCCCTTTCTCTACTCCTCCCAATTGTCCTCACACCTCCTCTCACTTCTAGATCCACAGCTGCTGTTTCCCGTTAGAAAAGGGCAGGCCTCCCAGAGATATCAACAAACACAGTTTAACAAGATATGATAGGACTAGGCCAAATCATCATATCAATGCTGGATGAGGCAATTCAGTGGAAAGAAAAGGGCCCTAGGAACAAGCAAAAGAGACAGAGATACACCCACTCTTAGGAGTCCCACAAAAAATACCCTAGCTAAACAACCACAACACATATGAAGAGGATCTTGCACAGCTCTTATGAGTCTTACTTGTTGAATTAGTGGGCCAAGTTGTCCTGGTGACCTGTACTCCTTTGTTTCCTACAATCCTAAACCCCTTCTCTTCAGCAAGGTTCCCTGAGCTCTGCCTAACATTTGGCTGTGGGTCTTTGCATCTGTTCCCATCAACTGCTGGATGAAGCCACTTTGATGACAACTGGGCTAGGCATAATTTCATTAAGAATGATTTTAATGCTGGGCAGTGTTAACAAAAATCTTTAATCCCAGCACTTGGTAGACAGAGGTAGATGAATCTCTGTGAGCCTGAGGCCAGCCTGGTCAACAGAGTGAGTTCTAGAATAGCAAGGGCTGTTGTGATGAGCAGGCTTTTCTTGTGGACAGGTCTGCTCCCACAGCCGCGCCAGCTCCAAATAACACACAGAGACACTGTATTTACTATAAAGCTGTTGTCCAGGTACTAGTTTCTTATCAACTAACTCTGAATTAAATATTAACCCATTTCTATTCATCTAAGAACTGCCACGTGGTCTTATTTTACCAGAGAGAGGGGCTGGCATTGTGTTTTCTCATTCTTCCATCTGGGATCTCCTCCCTACTGCTTCCTCTCTCCCCTTAGTCTCCTAGTCCCGCCTATCTTGCTTTCCCATTAGCCAACAGTGTTTTATTAATTAGCCAATAAGAGAAACACATTTACAGAATAGCATCTCCCATCAGGCTGTTACACAGAGAAATTCTGTCTTGAAAAACAAAAAACAAAAAAAAAACATAGAGAAGAAAAAAAGAATCATTTCATTGACATTTTCTTTTTCAACCATATTTGGTTCTACCCTAGTCCTCTGTGCCTTGCAGATTGTGGTTCTTAACCATCCAGGCAGTGCTGGGCAGCAGCTACCTCTTTTGTCTCAGGCCTCAAGTTAGGCTAGTCATTAAATAGTACCTCCCACCAGCTCTGAACTGCATTTCTCTGTGAATTTAGAGCCTTTGTCAGAAGGTATACTGTGTAGAATACCATGATGGTTCTGTTAGTCCTTGTGTGGCAGGTTTGGTAAAATCATTGCATGAAGAAAAGGCAAATCCATAACTAGAAAAGTATCTATTCCATGAAGGATAAAGTGTTGCCCTTCTGCAGTTGAAGTTGTTCAATGTCATGTTATCACCAAGTTGTATGCTAATCAGCCTGGAGAATGGTCACATCTCTTGAGCTCTATGTTGATCTCTGTTGTTGGCAGATCTGGCATTCAGCAGAAGTCTTAACCAAGTGAATCTCAATGAGTGGATGTCCATGTTGTTGATCCCATGGATAAACCCCATCTCAGCTACTTTGAGCATGGACCCATCAGGCAATAACAAGCATGGCTTGGAACGGGGCTGATTATTCACAGAATGTGTCATCCTGTCTACTTGATTACTAAACTCCTCCTCTGCTGAAGTTGCATTTTCATGGCATTTACAGGGGATACAGGAATCTTCACATTTTTGTTTCTTTGCAGATCTTTCCAAATACTTCAAAAGTCTTCCCAGGTTTTCTTTATTATTTTGTTTTTTTTTAATTTATCTTTTTCTGATAGTCTTCCCTCCCTCCACTCTACCCAGATGTAGTTACTCCTGCTTCCCTTCAGAAAAGAGCAGGCCTTCTGGAGATATCAACTGAACACAGAAAAACATGATGCAATAAGAATTAGCACAAACTCTTATACCAAGGCTGGAAGAGCCAACCCAGAAGGAAGGCAAGGTTCCTAATATCAGACATGTAAGTCAGAATCTCTCCACACTCCCACTGTTAGGAATCCATAACAAAAAACAAAAAACACAAACAAAAACAAAACACAAGCTAAACAGTATTATACAGAGCATAATAGAGATACATGAAGGTTCCCTGAGTCTCTGTGAGTTCTATGGTACCCCTTTGATTGATACTATAGGATTTGTTCTTTGATTGCCCTACAATCCCTTCTTCCTCTTTTCCTTGAGTTTCCCTGAACACTGCCTAATGTTCCACTGTGGATCTCACTATCTGCTCCCATCAGCTGCTGGAGAAAGTCAAGTGACTAAGACTGGGATCAGCAACAGACTCTGAGTGTAACAGAATTTAATTAGGTGTCATTTCATTGACTTTTGTGTGTTTGATGGTGAGAACCCTGTCTAAACTTCCAAACCCTGTCCAAACAGATGAGAGAATCTGACTAGACTAATATAGTCTTCAAGGAGAAACACCACTGGAATCCAAAAACTAATTTTTACAATTTTTATGCATTTTATATTTTATTTGGCTAAGATTTGGTTTAAAGAACTGAACAAGGTCCTCTGCATGAGCACCAATTGTAAGCAAGCATTCATGTTCATTTTCTCCTTTGCTCCAAGTCCTTGATCATATACTCTGCTCATTTCCGTAAGCTTTCTCCAAATAAACCCTACTGGGAAGTGCTTGAGGCATTAACTGAATATCAGTAACCAAAACAAACTAGTTCAGCAGCAGGGTAGAAGATGGGTATAATATGTCAAAATCCCCAATCTGCCATTCAACTCATTTATAGCTGTATTAAAGGCCTGAGCCACTATGCCGTAGTTCACCAGATTTTATGTAAATGCAATGCATGTCCCATAGTCTACCCAGGTGTCCTTGGTAACAACACTGGCTGTTACTCCCAGAAAAAACACTTCTAGGTCACAGCTGACAGCATCCTAAGATTGCTTCAGGCCTTTGAGAGGGCCCTCCAGTAAAGAGCGGTGAGCAGAAGCCAGGGAGCTGTATGCTTCAGCCACCAAATGGAGATATGAGCCCACCATTGTCTTCCAGCTTGAGGTCTCAGAGACCTCAAAAGAATGAGCTGTAATGAAATCAAATGCCTGGTGTCACAGACTGTTTAGTGGGTAACAGGTCTGAATGGAGACCAAGACTCGGATGACCAGGTCAGGAGTGGCTTCGGCTTGACACAGACACAAACATACTTGAAAAGGTTTGGGAACTGTTGTAATGCTTATTTTAAAATATCGGGTTTTTATAAAGAAAGTTTAAAGAACAGATTTTTGGTCAGTTTAAAGATAAACAGACATTTTATAGATGTCAGCAATTCCCTTTGAAGTGTGAGATCGTAAATACTTCTAAGCAAGTGCATAACTGGGAACCTCTGTTTATTTTGGCCTGCTTGTGGTCAGCATTTTAAGGGCTCTAAAATCCCAAGTTAGAGTTTTTAGTAATTTTTACAGTAGCCTTGTTGCAGTAGACTGATTATAGGCAAGGTCACATTGTGGACTGTTTTTCACAGCTTTAGTTTCAATTGTTTATTAGGCCTTGGGCTGACACCTGGCACTATGGGTTTTGGCTAACAGTGGAGCTTACAGACCAAAACACCCATCATCAAAAAGCATTATTGTTATAGCACAAAACACATCTACCACCCGTTCCAAACAACCAGCCAGGCAAGCACCTGTAGGGACCTGGACCACTTTTCCCCAGGAGGCGTAACCACGTGTGGTGCAAACCTCTGGACAGGTAGCCCTTGAGATTTTTCTCAGCCATTTCTACACTGTCTCCACTGGGGCTGATGTGGCAGCCTGGAATTTCAGCTGCCCTGCACCATGGAAGTCAGCCAGGATGAGAGTCTGGACAGCAGTCTCTACTCAGAGGTCACTGCAGAGGGCTCTCTGGCTCATGACTTTCAAACACTCCAGGCCATGCTTGTCAGCTGCTGCCAGCACAGCATCCTCCATGGTGTAGAGGTCTTCTGCCTTTCCGGTGTAAATGAAGCACATCATCACTTTGAAGACTTTTGGCTCCAGATCATGGATCTCAATGCGGTTTGTTCTGCCCTCCTCCAAGTCATGATCAAACATGGCTCTGAAGACTGGAGAGCAAACTGCTAAGATAGCCTTGTGAGCCCGGAATTCCTGGCCAGCTACCATCAGGCAGCAGTCTGTGAAGAGGGAGTTCTCCCAAGCTTTCATAGCTCATTTATCATCATGCACCTTGGAACCTGGATCCCTGGCTTCATGCTCAGGTCGGAGATGCTGAAGAAGCCTTGGAACACAATTCCCGTGCAGAGGAGGGTGAGCTTGTCTTCCAGGAGAAGCCAATAAGCATTTGCTGAGAGGAAATCTCGAAAGATGAACATTTTGAAAACTTTTTCACAGCCTGGCAGGAAAGTAAAGGCTTTTGGGCTTATTGTAGTTTGGGGGGTTTTTTTCTCCTTGGGTGTTGATGATCCAGAACTGGCACTGTTCCCCAATAGAACACTTTGGAGTCTGAGCAACTCTAGTTTAACTGACAAGTAATCTCTGCTTCTTTCGTCTACCCCGTTAGGGTATAATCTCAAACACCACTTGTCATTATCCCATGTTGATAAAGTTGGGCTTTTAATGTTGTCCCGCATTTCCTCCATAGAAAAATGGAATTTGCTTATGGTCCACTTGCAGAAGAAATTCTTGGGTCTGAAATGTTTGCAGACCCAACTCTGGGATATCTCATCCTCTGACATTTCTCCTGGAGATATTTTGAATGTAAACTGGATACAAAATGAAGAACTACGATTTGTTTTCTTGACCCTGTGGAACACATTAATTATGCTTTAGATATTTAGTCTCTGTCTCTCATCTGTTCCCCCTTCTATGAGGCTGGATCTTTGAAATTCTTTATCCAGATTTCAATAGTAAGATTCAGTGTAGATACTCTAGGCTACTAGGGACTGTTATGACACTTCATTTTTTTCTAGATTGATTTTTAGGTCAATAGGTGACTAATTATGATAATTATACACAAGTGTTTAAAATTTGGAACATTTTCCACACTTATATAAAAAATGTTGTTACTAGGATTCTCTACAGTAACAGAACATACAAAATCTCTCTGTGTGTGTGTGTGTGTGTGTGTGTGTGTGTGTGTGTGTGTGTGTGTGTGTGTGTGAATGAACAAAGGGTAGTGATTAGAATGGCTTAAGGCTACAGTCCTGCTAAACTCACATTGTCTAGCCTGTTAAGGGCAAGTCCAAAAATTCTGTACTTACTCAGTCCAGGATGTTGGACATGTTGGCTGGTCTTCAGTAGATGCTGGAATTTCAGAAAGTATTCTCTAACTCTAGTAAAGGCATGGACTTGCTGCAAGGTGAGGGCAAGCAGTCAGAGTGCAAATTCTTCTTTCTTCCATGTTCTTTTATATGCTCTCAGCAGAGGGTGTGTACCAATTTAGAATGTGTCTGCTAGCATCAATATCTGGATTAAAGGTGCGTGCCTTTAAGCCTTGATATCCAGCTTAAATGATTGTGTCTTTCTACCTCCAATGTCTGTATTTGCAGTGGCTCTACCTTCTTCAACTTATGTAAAACATTTCTCACAGTTTTGCCCTCCATTTTTGGATTTTAGTTAATTCCAGGTGTGGTCTAGTTGGAAACCAAGAATAACCATCACAAGTGCATTTTGCTTACTGGAGTTAATCTTCAATAAATAAAGGAATGGTGTCCATGCCTACACAACTGTTATTTACTCTTCTCGTGTTGCTATAAGAATTCGTCCCAACTGAGCAGTGGTAACCCACTCCCTTAAACCCAGCACTCAGGAGGCAGACACAGGCAGATCTCTGTGTATCAGGGCCAGCCTGGTCTATACAGGTAGTTCCAGGACAGCCAGAGCTGTTACCAGAAAAACGCTGTCTTGAAAAAAAAATGAAATGAAACAAAACAACAACGACAAGAAAAACAAAACAAAAAAAAGGAGAATTTCTTCTGTTAACAAGGTCAAAGATGTGGTGCTTTTCTCCCCCTCAGGAGGGTCAGTGTTTTAAATATGTAGGGCAGTGTGGAAGAATACATATATGGTAGCAGGAAGCAGAGGCAGGCAGGATCCTCTGAAAGTGACTGTCTTCTTCCCAGCCTTTTATTCCACCCAGACTCACAATCCCAGATATGGCTCCACAAAATTTTCTTGGTGGTCTTGCCCCTCATCCTCACCTCTATCATCTACAGTTGTCTGGAGGAACTCACTAGGCCTAGAGGACAGGGAAAAAACCTTGGTGATCCAATCCACTCAGCAATTCCCAGACTAGCTCTCCTGATATTCTGCCTCCAATGCTTCTCCTCCCTCAATACAGTATGAATTAATCAATTGGCATTTACCTCTGAATTGTTGGTTCCCAACTTAGGTGGTTATGTAGTAGCATCAGTGACTCTTCTCTATGTGGGTTTAGAGTCAGTGTGGCTGAGGGACCACACCATCACCCAGCCTCCGGCTTTAGCAGTCATGGCAGACTGCAGAAAAAACATGTAGGCCTCTGACTCAGAACATGTCAAAAACAAACTCCCGGACAGACCAAACCCAGGATGTTTAGTTCCTGGTTACTATTTGCAACAGGCCACATTCAAGAGACAAACAAAACCACAGAAACTACAAAATGTTCCCTTCTACAATCAGCAATGAAAATAGCTGGGAATAGGTATTTCATGCCAAACATAAAACTTAGAAAATTTCCACTAATTGTTCTCAATTGCCAACCAATCAGAAACTGACCCATACCTCTCTCCACCCGATGATGTAACCCTGCAATTTTTGCCTTCAAATACCCCAAGACACTGGGGACACTTTCCCTGGTGGCTTCTCTGGAGGCTGCTTTCTCTGGTTCCTGCCATGGTTGGATAGAGCAATAAACCTTGCTTTTGCAGTTTGGTGGGTCTTTCTCCTTGGTGGTTTTTGGGGGTTCTTTTGACTTGGCATAACATGGCAGGTATCCCTTACCTCAAAGGTCTCATTTGAAATAAAGGTAGGCAGTCAATGCAGGATCCTTCATTTGCAAAAGCAATACCTTACATTGGTAGCCCAGAGCAATCATGAGCATGCTACTGGAGAGGAGAGCAGCTTCTCATGGGGGAACCAAAACCCCCTGAGGCTGCAGTACAGGAAATGTTTATAGAGTCTGTCATTCGGGGGATGGGACAGGTGGAGCTTTAATATCAGGCAGGTAGTTCTCTGGGGGACCTTTCATAGACAAAAGGATCCAGGTCCCCAACAGGAGGAGGCACAAGTCTTAATTGGCACAAATGTCCTCATTACCAGAGAAAGCCATTGGTCATTACAGGAAAAAATACTGATGGAAACACATAGAAAGACATACAAACACACACACACAAATGCAAATAAACACAAAAGACAGAGAGGGAAGAGACAGAGAGACAATTGAGTATGTGTGTGTGTGTGAGAGAGAGAGAGAGAGAGAGAGAGAGAGAGAGAGAGAGAGAGAGAGAGAGAGAGAACGTTATACTGCTTGACCATTGATTTAAGCCAGTATAGTCTAGTCTTATTAGACAGCTGCCTACTACATGGGGTGTTCTGGATTTCAGTGTCGCAACTGCCCTTTCTCAGGGTGAGCTTTTAAGCACAAAAACCTTATTGTGGGTTGACATACTCTGCTTAACAGGGACAGTTAGCCAGAATTGGCACTGCTGAAGCCAAATTGTTAGTATATTTCCAGCAAGGTTTGAATATTTAGAGATATTTCCAGACATTGGTGGATTAAGCCTTTGTTTTAGTTATGAAAGGAGTTCCTATCTTTTACACAAGTATAGGATTTTACACCTTGCATGAAACTTCCATCATGGAGACACTTGTGGTTATGTATGGGGCCCCTCTAATGTCTGGGCCCTGTTACACAACTTGGTATGTGTACCAAGAGCTTATGGTGATGTCAGAGGCAAAAGATCCTGTTGGATGCCCTGGGTAACTGGAGTTACGGATTCTGTCACCTGCCCTGTGAATGGAGACAATTGGATGCCTTTTCTGGAAAGGTATCTAGCTCATTTTTAAAAATAAAATAGTTTTTAAAAGTAAAAACTATTTCTGAATTTGTTAATTTGCATGTTCTCTCTGCCTTTTGGTTTGGATAAAGGTTTGCCTATCTTATTAATTTTTTTGAAGAAACAACTCTTTGTTTCATTTATTCTTTGTATTGTTTTCTTTGTTTGTACTTTATTCATTTTAGCCCTCAATTTAACTATTTCGTGGCATCTACTTTTCTGAGGTGAGTTAGTTCTAGAGCTTTCAGTTGTACTGTTAATTCTCTAGTGTGACAATTCTCCAGTTTCTTCATGTGAGCACTTTGTGCAATGAACTTTCCTCCTAGCACAGCTTTTAAAGTGTCCCATAAGATCAGGTATGTTGTGTCATCATGCTGATTGAATTCTAAAATCCTTAATTTCTTTATTTCTTACTTGAGCAAGGAATGGTGTAATTGTGCATTGTTCAATTTCCATGAGTCTGTAGTCTTTCTGCAATTTGTGCTGTTGTTGAATTCTAACTTTAAGCATGGCTGTCTGATAAGATACAGGGGTTATTCCAACTTTATTGTATCTGCTAAGGTTTGGTATGTTGCCTAGTATGTGGTTGATTTTAGAGAAGGTCCCATGTGGTGCTCAAATAAATGTATATTCTTTGGTGTTTGGATGGAATGTTTTATAGATGTCTTTTAAACCAAATTGTGTCATAACTTCTGTTAGTTCCTTTGTTTCTTTGTTAAGTTTTAACCTGGTAGTCCTGTCTAGTGGTGAAAGTGGAGTGTTGAAGTCTCCCACTATAACATATTAAGTTTTGTGTGTGATTTGAATTTTGGTAATCTTTTCATGAATGTGAGTACCTTTCTATTAGTGGCATAGATATTCAGAATTGAGACTTTGTGCTGATGGACTTCTCCTGTGATGAATATGAAATGACTGTCTTCATCTCCTTTGATTGATTTTAGTTGAAGTCTAATTTGTTAGATATGAGGAAATCTACACCAGCTTGTTTCTTGGGTCTATTAATTGGAAAATCAGTTCCCGAACTTTTACTCTGAGGTAGTGTGTCTTTGAAATAGACGTGTGTTTCTTTTTTGCAGAAGGATAGAATTTGTCTTTTTACCATTCTGTTATCACATACATACACACACACACACACACACACACACACACAGACAGACATATATAAATATAATTTTTTTCTCATTTTAAATATCCATCCCAGTTCAATCTCCCTCCCTCCCATGTCCTCTGACCCCCCTGCCCATCCCATCCCCCCACAACTCTACAGGGAGAGTGATACCTTCCAGGAGGGATCATCAGAATCCATCAACTTGTTTGGAGTAGGGACTAGGGCCTTTTTCCAGACTCTAGGCTAAGTGTGTATACCTTCATGGGGAGTGTTATCTCAAAGTCCTTTTCTACACCAGGGATACATCCTGGTTTCACTGTCAGAGGTCCCTTGAACTATCCAGGCTTTCTAATTGAGACCCACGTTCAGGGGGTCTGAATCGGTCCAATACTGGTTTCCCAGCATCAGTCTGGAGGTCCACAAGCTCCCCCTTGTTCAGGTCAGCCTTTCTGTGGGTTTCTGTAGCATGGTCTTGAGCCCATTTTCTTTTTCTTTTTTGCTTTTTTTTTTTTTTTTTACATATTGATTCCAGTTATATCTCCCTCCCACCCACCCTCTCTCCCTTTCTCCCTTTCTCCCTCCTATGCCCCCCACAACATTCCCATCCCATTTCTCCCCTGCCCCACTCCACAGGGAGTGTGATGCCTTCTAGTTTGGCTCAGTATTTAGCTGTAGGTATCTGCTTCTGTTTCTATCAGCTACTAGATGAGGGCTCTATGATGGGTAGATTAGTTAGTCATCAATCTCATTATCAGGGAAGGGCATTTATGGCATCCTTTCCACTGATGCTCAGATTGTTCTTTGGGGTCATCCTTGTAGGTCTCTGGACATTACTCTAGAGTCAGTTTTCTCTCCAAACCTATAATGGCTCCCTCTTTTATGGTATCTCTTCTTTTTTTTTATTTTTCATATTCCTCTATTTGTCCCCCGACATAATCTTTATAGTCTCACATGTTCTCCTCTCCTCCCCTTCTCTCTCTCTTTACTCCTTCTCTACTCAATGCCTCCCTGTTGAGAGCCAGCCATGAGTTACATCCTCTTGCAGAGTTGCTTACACCTTAGAACTCCAATTGAGCCTTATCTTGGTGTACAGGAACCTGCTTGACAGGTGGTCTCTTCCACTCATCCCAGGTACTGAGATAAACAGAGTGGCCCAGAACTGAGTTGGGCCTGGCGACAGGAACTAAGATAAGCAGATGTTTATGGTCTGATGTTTATTGTCTAGGATAATTACCAGGACCTAGAAATTAGCAGAGCTACCCCTCCCCATTTCCTCCCTGCCTGCTACCCCTCCCCATTCCTCCCTGCCTGCTACCCCTCCCCATTCCTCCCTGCCTGCTACCCCTCCCCATTTCCACCCCACTTTGCTTTAAAAACTCCTTTTTACATCAATAAAGTAGACCTTGACAAATGCACTGCTTGGTCTCCTTTCTTCTTTCTCTCCCATTATTTTCAGGTTCTAGCCTACCTCGACCCACGAATAACTAGGCCCGGCGGGTTGGGGCACCTCCCTCCCTACTCCCAGTACGCTCAGGCGATCTTGGTCATTTATCCTTCTCAGAGGGACATTGTATAAAACATTTAGGTTCCTCCTTGAATCCTAGTTTCTCTGGCAGTGTGAAGTATAGGCTGGTGATCTTTTCCTTTATATTTAAAATCCATATTTGAGTAAATACATACCATGTTCCACTTTTTGTGCCAAGTTTACTTCACTCAGAATGGTTTCTTCAAACTTCATCCATTTGTCTGTAAATTTCAAGATTCCATTATTTTTTTGCTGCTGAATAGTACTCCATTGTGAAAATTTGCCACATCTTCTTTATTCATTCTCTAGTTGGGGGGGCATCTAGATTGCTTGTTGCTATTACAAATAATGCTGCTACAAACATAGCTGAACAGATGTCTTTGTTGCATGAATGTCAATCATTTGGGTATATCCTAAGAGAAGAATTGCTGGGTCCTATGGTAGACTGATTCCCATTTTCCTGATTAACTGCCATATGGATCTCCAAAATAGCTGTACAGGTTTGCACTCCCACCAGCAGTGGAAGCATGTTCCCCTTTCTCCGCATCCTCTCCAGCATAAGTTATCATTGGTATTTCTAAATTTAGCCATTCTGGCAGGAGTAAGATGGTATCCCAGAATTGTTAGGATTAGCATTTCCCTGATAGGTAATGATTTTGAGCACTTTCTTAAGTGTCTTTCAGCCTTTTTGATTTCCTCTTTTTGATTTTCAGTTCTATACCCCATTTTTTAATAGGACTATTTGGTGTTTTGTTGACTAGTTTCTTGAGTTTGTTGTATATTTTGGTGATCAGCCCTTTGTCAGATGTGGGGTTGGTGAAGATCTTTTCCCAGTCTGTAGGCTGCTGTTTGGTCTTGTCAACTGTGTCCTTTGCCTTACAAAAGCTTCTAAGTTTGAGGAAGTCCCACTTATTAATTGTTGATCTCAGTGTATGTGCTACTGGAGTTATGTTCAGGAAGCAGTCTCCTATACCAATTTGTTCAAGGGTACCTCCTACTTTCTCTTCTAAAAGGTTCAGTGTGGCTGGGTTTATGTTGAGGTCTTTGATCCATTTGGACTTCAGTTTTGTGCATGGTGATAGACATGGTCTATCTGCAGTCTTCTACACACCATCATCCAATTGTGCCAGCACCATTTGTTGAAGATGCTCTCCTCCCCCATTGTATTTTTTTTAGCTGTTTTGTTGAAAATGAGGTGTTCATAGGTGTGTGGGTTAATATTGGGATTTTCGATTCAATTCCATTTGTCTACCTGTCTATTTTTGTGACCATACCAGGCTGTTTTCAGAACTATAGCTCTGTAGTAGAGCTTACAGTTAGGGATGGTGATGCCTCCTGAAGTTCATTTATTGTACAGGGTTGTTTTGGCTATCCTGGGTCTTTTGTTTCTTCATACAAAGTTGATTATTATCCTTTCAAGGGCAGTGAACAATTGTGCTAGGATTTTAATGGGGATTGCATTGAATCTGTAGATTGCTTTTGACAAGATTGCCATTTTTACTATATGTATCCTTCCAATCCAAGAGCATGGGAGATCTTTCCATTTTCTGGTATCTTCTTTAATTTCTTTCTTTAAAGCCAAAAAGTTCTTATTGCATAGGTCTTTTACATGTTTGGTAAGCATTACCCCGAGATACTTTATGTTGTTTGTGGCTATTGTAAAGGGTGATCTTTCTCTGATTTCTTTCTCAGCCTCTTTGTCATCTAAACAAATTAGGGCTACTGATGTTTTTGAGTTTATCTTGTACCCTGCTAGTTTGCTGAAGGTGTTTATCAGCTGTAGGAGTTCCCTGGTAGAGTTTATTGGGTCACTTATGTAAACTATCGTATCATCTGCAAATAGAGACAGTTTGACTTCTTCCTTTCCAATTTGGACTCCCTGGATCTCCTTTTGTTGTCTTATAGTTTAGCTAGAACTTCAAGTACAATATTGAAGCGATATGGAGAGAGAGGACAGCCTTGTCTTGTTCCTGATTTTAGAAGAATTGCCTTAAGCTTCTCCCCATTCAGTTTGATGTTGGCTGTTGGTTTACTGTATATTGTTCTTATTATGTTTAGGTATGTTCCTGTTATCCCTGCTCTCTCCAAGACCTTTATCATGAAAGGGTGTTGAATTTTGTCGAAGGCTTTTTGAGCATCTAGGGAGATGATCATATGGTTTTTCTTTTTCAGTTTGTTTATATGGTAGATCATGTTGATAGATTTTTGTATGTTAAACCATCCCTGGAACCCAGTGATGAGGCCTACTTGTTCATGGTGGATGATTTCTCTGATGTAGTCTTGGATTCGGTTTGCCAGTATTTTATTGAGTATTTTTGCATTGATGTTCATCAGGGATATTGGTCTGTAGTTTTTTTTTTAGTTGTATCTTTGAGGCTTGAGTACCCGCCCTCTCATCTGCATATATGCTAATGACCTCCTCTCTCTACTCCCCCCAGGTTCACCTTAGACACCTTAGAGTTTCCTCCTCCTCCTCCGAGCTGGGGCTCCACCCAATGACGTCATCCCTGCCAGCACCGCCCTCATGCCCTGACAGGGCGTGGCCTGGGCTAAAGTGACATTACTTGTCTCAGATGCCTATTCCTGGGACATCACAGCAGGCATTGGTTGCCCTTATGTTCCTGGCTCTGCCCTGCTGATGTTATTGGCAAAGCCTGGCCCCTCCCCTTTGTGTGACAATGGAGACTCTGCCCACCAACATGTGACGTCACCCGCCCATACATCCCTCTCTGCCATTTTTTTACCATGTCCACCCAGACAATTTGGGCGTGGCTAAGGGGGGCAGGGCTTCCCCATTTTGGGGGGAGAAAGTGGGCAGAGCCGAGAAATCCACAACCAATGAATAAAAAGAAGCTATATTTTTGAGGCAGGGCCTCCGGGACTGACTGAGAGCTTGACTTCCCTGGAAGGGCTGATTCCGCCATGTTTGATGAAGGCAAGTAAGGATTTTGGAACCGGATGTAGCTGCACGACCACCCTAGGTGACCGAATCGTTTTCGTGTGATCCCGACAGCCGCTGCGGCTCCTGGTCGAGTCTCCCTGTGACCCCCATCTGGGACACATCCATTGTCCCTGACACTTTCAGATCTTTATTGCTGGAAATGACGTTTGCCAGTACCGGAAGTGCCACCAACGCCATCTTGGTTGTGGGTAAACAAGAGTCATGGGGCCGGAAGTGGCTACGCCATCCGCTCAATGTGTGCTGATAAAATCACCAGGTACCCGTGAGCTATTGCTTCATGGAACGGGGTCCCCCGGTGTCCCCAAATTTCCTCCCGAGGTCCGGCAACTAAAGTTCCGCCATTCTATTCGTGGGTACTTTTACGTTTTGGGGACTGGAAAAGGCTCCGGGAGCGATTGTTGCATGCGGAGGGGATTCCCGTGTTCCCATTAGCCCCTGTGCCCTGGGTAGAAGCGTCCCCGGGTTTCCAGAGTTCCTGCCCAAGTCCTGCACTTCATCCTTTCCATCGTGTTTAAGGGTCCTAGCGAAGAAGAAGAGCATGATGGGAAATGTAGTCCGTTCCTATGATGCTCCTTTATGAATATGGAAACTGTCCCGTCAGCCATGTTGAATGCTACTGGCAACGAAGCTGTGTATGATGGAAAACGTAGTCCCGTCTTGTGATGCACTGCTCCGACAACCGGAAGTATGCCAGCGGCCATGTTTAATGGTAGTGCCTATGAAGCACTTCATTATGGGAACGGTAGTCTGGTGATTCTCTGCCATGACAACTGGAAGTGCCCTGTGTTTTACCGGAAGTCTCTCATTGGCCCTACGAAATACTAATGGCGGTTGTGCATGGACTCATGGGAAATGTAGTCATTCACGGATCAGTGAAACATTTGACAATTTATATATGCATTAAATAATTCAGGATTTTGAATTATCAATCGCAGATTTGTGAGAAATATGAGCATCGAATTTTTTTCCGTCGCACAATTCATGTTTTTGAGAAATCATTGTCAGATTCATGAAAAGTGTGGGAAACAAAATTATTGTCAAATTTATCATTTGCCATTGTCCCCATTAGAGAGAAATTTCAATCCCTGCATATCATACATTATATGGATGATTTTATTTTAGCTGGACCAGATCCTAAGAAAGTGAATGAGGCTTTTGGGGAATTGCAGCATAATCTTCAACTAGCTGGCTTAAGAATAGCTCCAGAAAAGGTGCAACAAGAATTTCCCTATCAATACCTGGGTCATCAATTGTTACATTCTGGTATCCGTCCTCAAAAGATTACTTTAAGGTTGGATAAACTGACCACCCTTAATGATTTTCAAAAATTACTGGGAGATATAAATTGGGTTCGATCTAGTTTGGCTTTAACCACTGGGCAGCTTAGACCCTTATTTGATATTTTAAAAGGAAATTCTGATCCCACTTCTCCACGCACCTTAACACCTGCTGCACGAGAATGCATACAGCTTGTGCAAAAATACCTTCAATCTGCACATTTAAATTATATTGACTATTCTCATAACTTGATGTTATTAGTCTTTGCTTCAGCATATTCCCCTACCGCAGTGTTTTGGCAAACTTGTCCTATATTATGGGTGCATGAACATGCCTCCCCAGGAAAGATAGTTAGATCTTATCCCCAGGCAATGCTTTGTATTATTAAAAAAGCATACAAAATGAGTCTTCAGGTTTTTGGCAAGATGCCGGATGTAATTCTTACTCCCTATACTCAACAACAGATACAATGGCTTCAGCAGTTTGATGAGGATTGGGCACATTTCTTGTGTTCCACACCCTGCCACTTTGATAGTCATTTTCCTTCCAGTCCGTTAGCTCATTTTTTTAAAAAAATCACCCTGTGTGTTTTCCCAAGGTTATTTCCCCAAATCCTTTGAAGGGGGCTCACAGTGTATTTACAGATGGCTCTTCAAATGGTTGTGCAGTAGTTGTTTCTTTTCCCATTATTAAATGCTCTGTACTTAAAGAAAAGTCTGCACAATTTGCGGAATTAGCTGCAGTGCAATTAGCCCTTCAACATTTTTCTGATGAGCCGTTTAACTTATACACGGACAGTACATGTATGTATCATATATTGTCTCCCTTGGAAACTGCTGCTTATATAGCTCTGGTCTCTCAAGTACAGGAGCATTTACTAGTCATACAAAGCCTACTATGGAGGCGTTCTCATCCAATTATTGTAGGACATCTCTGAGCGCATTCTGATTTGCCTGGCCCTTTGAGTGAAGGAAATGCCATTGCTGATTTTAATACTAAAACAGATAGTGCCATTATGATGATGAGAGAGTCTGGTTATGAAGCAGCTTGTAAAGCTCATACAACCTTCCACCTTAATGCAGGGTCACTTAAATTCCATTTTAAAATTACCAGAGACCAAGCTATTAATATAGTTAAGAATTGTCCCCTATGTGCAGAGTTCTTACCTGTTCCACACCTTGGAGTTAACCCATGGGGTGTCACGCCTAATGGCAGATGGATGTTACTCATGTTCCTTCTTTTGGCAGACTACAATTTGTTCATGTATCTGTGGATACCCATTCTCATCTCATATTTGCCTCTGCTCATACTGGAGAAAGGCTTAAGGATGTTAAGAGCCATTGTTTACAAGCCTTTGCTTATATGGAAATGCCCAGACAATTAAAAACTGATAATGGCCCTGCTTATACTAGTCAGGGTTTCAACTATTTTTGCAAAATTTTTTTTATCTCACATAAGACAGGCATCCCTTATAATCCTCAGGGTCAGGCCATGGTAGAACGTGCACATCACACAATTAAAGCCTATCTTCATAAAACAAAAAAGGATGAGTTTACAGGGTCTCCTCATAATCACCTTTCTCTTGTCCTTTATATTTTAAATTTTTTAACTATTGATGGTGCTGCTTGATCTGCGGCTGACAGGCATTGGCACCCTCGGCCATCTGATTATGGTTCAGTTATGTGGAAGAACGTCACTACTAGACAATGGTGCGGCCCCAACCCAGTTCTAGTATGGGCCCGAGGGTCAGTTTGTGTCTTTCCACAAGATGCAGATAACCCTGTTTGGGTGCCTGAGCAGCTAATTCGCTATATGTGGAGGGACCATGATTGTAACAGCCAGAAAGAAGGGCCAATGAGCCTTCAAGAATCTACCCATTCTGATGCCTGTGAGTCTGAGTAGCCATATGTGGCCCTTTTTCCTGATCACTAATTATAGTTTGGATCAAATGGCTATAAACTTACACTTTGATCCAAAAGACAGGTGCTTGTATTTTGGTTCCCTTCTTTTGTTTTAACCAATGCTACTAATTTCAATTGTTTTCAGCAGGTCTGCTGACTGTAACAGCTGTCATGGGCCATGTACCCCAGGTGTGCAGTAGAGAGGAAAGGAGATTTCGGGATCAAGGCTGCCAGTGCTGCCTCCGCCACTGAAGCAACAGTTTCTACGATAACCCTCTCCCAATCTGTAAATACTGCAAGCACAGTGGATCAACCATCAGGTGATTTGGCTGTAGCCTTAGCAACCCAAAACATACTTGGTTATTTAGTACAAATTGGCATTTTTAAGCTAAATTCACAAACTAGCCTCCTATATGAACACTTTAATTTTTTGTGAGAAGCTCATATGGCTTCTTGTTCTCTGTCTTTCACACATATCTGTGTTAGTGCATCATTTTTCTCCAGAAATTCTGGAGTGATCAGTTTTTAAGTTATACACATGCTTTAGCCATGCAGACCATTAACACCAATGAAACCTGAGTACCACTTGCCAATGCAGAAGACTTTTACAAGGGCTTCAACTTATGGGCAGATTATTGGGGTTTGTAGCCCTTGTACTTGGTGCTACTTTGCCACAGCATTAGACAGATCCAGGCCAACTTTCAAACAAGACAAATACTGTCTTTGGATCAAGAGAAAATGCCTCTGCCCACATGTGGCTGACAAACTATTCACCAATGATGGGTAAGGCAGGGGGGTTATGGGCCTGGGTGACCTCTCCAAAGAGGGGTAAGGAATTATGCTGATGTCCTCTGCCACCTAAGACAAGTGTTAGTTTATATTAAAAGAAAGGGGGACCTGTAAGCCCCTGAATGAATCCCCAGGGCACCTTGAGTAAGCCTGAAGCTGCTGGCTGAAACTCCTTACCCCAAGGCTGTTGTTGGTACTCTCCTTGTTTTCGTTAACATTCACCTCGTGACAACACCTACCTTGTGACAATACACCCCGTGACAACACACAGCTCATAGGGAAGAGCTAAGCCTAAAATTCCTGTAATTTTCCACTGTGCTGTAAGTCAGTATTTAAGCCCATTCTGTACCCTCAATAATCGGCATTCGGCATTTGGTGTTCTGACATTGCCATGGAACGAATGACCCGCTGTCTTGTCTTTATTTCAATCTCTAGGCCTTTGCCCAGTTCGTGGAATAGATTGTAGCACGGGCGCTACAGAAGATCTTTCCCAGTCTGTTTGCTCACATTTGTTTTTGTCAACTGTATCCTTTGCTTCGGTTCGAGGAGGTCCCATTTATTAATTTTCGATCTTAGTGTCTGTGCTACTGCAGTTAAGTTCAGAAAGCAATTTCCTGTACCAGTTTATTTAAGGATACCTCTCACTTTCTTTTTTAAGAGATTCAGTGTGGCTCGATTTCTGTTGAAGTCTTTGATCCATTTGGACTTGAGTTTTGTGTATGGCAATAGACATGGGTCTATCTGCAGTCTTCTACACATCATCATCCAGTTGTGCCAGCACCATGTGTTAAAGATGCTTTCCTCTTGTATACAGCTAGCTGTTTTATCAAAAATCAGGAATTCTTAGGTGTGTGGATTAGTATCAGGATTTTCAATTTGATTACATTGGTCTACTTGTCTTTTTTGTGCCAATACCAGGCTGCTTTCAGGACTATAGCTCTATAATATATCTTAAAGTTGGGGATGGTGATTCGTCCTGAAGTTTCCTTACTGTAAAAGGTTGTTTTGCCTATCCTGGTTCTTTTGTTTTTCCATATAAAGTTGATTATTATCCTTTTAAAATCAGTGAAGAATTGTATTGAGATTTTAATGGAGATTTCATTGAATCTGTAGATTGCTTTTGGAAAGAGTGCCATTTTTACTATATTTAGCCTACCTATCCAAAAGCATGGTGATCAGTCTATTTTCTGGTATCTTCTTTCATTTCTTTCATTAAAGACAAAAAGTTCTTGCTATATTGTTCTTTCACTTGTTTGCTAAGCATTGCCCCAAGGTACTTCATGTTGTTTGTGGCTATTGTAAATGGGAATGTTTCTATGATTTCTTTCTCAGTCCATTTTTCAACTGTATATAGTAGGGCTATGGATTCTTTCAAAAGTGTGTTGTATCCTGATAGTTTGCTGAAGGTGTTTCTCTGCTGTAGAAGTCCCCTGGTAGAGTTTTTGTGGGTGGCTAATTTATCTTATCAACTATCTTATCAACTGCAAATAGTTACAGTTTGACTTCTTTTCCAATTTGCATGCCCTTAATCTCATTTTGTTGTCTTATTCCTTTAGCTAGAACATCAAGTGCAATATTGAAGTGATAAGGAGAGAGAGGGGAGCCTTGTCTTGTTCCTGATTTTAGAGAAATCACCTTAAAATTTTATCCATTCAGTTTGATGTTGGCTGTGTGTTTACTGTATTTTGCTTTTATTATTAGGTATGTTCCCGTTATCCCTGATATCTCCAAGACCTTTATCATGAAAGGGTATTGAATTGTGTCAGAGTCTTTTTCAGCATCTAGTGAGATAATCATGTGATTTTTCTCTTTCACTTTGTTTATATGGTGGATCACATTGATGATGATGATTTTTGTATGTTGACCAATCTCTGCAACCCAGGGATGAAGCCTACTTGGTTATGGTGAATGATATAATATTTTTTGATTGCTTGAATCGATGATGATGTCATCTTTCATGACTACACTCTTCCCATTTTTCTCTGCTAGTCAAATGCCTCATCACCTATTAATTTATTGTGAGAGTTTGCAATTACTGACTTCTTTAATTATTTAAGTGATGATTGATTATGTTTAGGCTGCAGTTGTCTGTCAGGTACAAGTTTAGGGATTTGGAAGTTGCAGCCATGGACACAGCAGACTCTGAATGCCATATGCATCACCCAGAGTGCTACAGATCCTGGAAGATTGAGTCCAGGAAATTCTATGTTGTCTTCCTAGAAGAAGTACAATGAGTGCACCAAGGTAAGCAAAGTCATTGATATCTTTGCCTCCTGCTCTTTCTCCACAACCTCATATTCATTGTGCTCTACTGTGAAAAGGAGAAGCAATGGAACAAGAGGTGCAGGACCAACACAGAATCTTCATGAGGGATGATATCCTAGAACACAGATGAGCTATTTTTTCTCAGCTCAGCTGGTGACACCACTGCTGCTGCCATCTTTGCAGCTGCTACCAACATTGTAGCCATTAATGCTACCCCAGGTATAGGCCCATTATTGCAGCTCATGCAGCACCACAGCAGAGATGCAGTGGCTCACGATGATGTCAGCCTGACATAGTTCATCAGGCAAGGAAGACTGATTATCTGATTATTAAATTATTGAATTTTCAAAATTGGTGATGACAGCGTCCTTCATCAGATTTGGCATATCCTTTCAGGAATTGATGATGCAAAATGCGCAACTATTTAAACATGTAATCATTTAATTATTAAATTTTTTTCATAATCTGTGATCACTGAAATTTGGTGCCAACTAGTGGGAGTCAAGAGTGTCAGACCATCTAACCATATGATTATTTCATTATTCAAATCTGTCTTTATCTCTTTGAGGAAGACTGGAGTCTATATCCACATTGTTGGAGTTAATTGTGGCATGTCATTTCATTATTAAATTATTTAAATCAATGATGATACAATTTGTTATCTCCCCAGCAGTGAATTATGAGGCATTATCTCATTATTCATTCATTTTAGTCAGATTGTGGGAGTTGGTGATGTGACATTGCCTCATTACTTGGTTATTTAGTCATTGAAATAGATCACTATATCAGCCATGATATAGTGTGACCTTGTGGGAATTAATAAGAAAGGCCATCCAATTATTTATTTGTTTAAATGTTTAAATAAATCATTTCTCCAGGAAGAGTTCAGTCTGATTACTCCATGGGGGATTTAAGTATGCAACACTATCTCATTTTTCAATTATTTTATAATTATATATTAATTATGTCAATCAATGATGATGTTATGCTTCATGACTAGAGTATGGCCAGTCCTCCCTGGGATATAATTGTGTGGCATTCTTTAATAATCTAAGTATTATTTCCTTAAAAACTACTGGAGTTTGGTTCTCTCTTATAGAAGTTAAGTATGGAGGACCATCCAATCATTTACTTATATGATTACTTAAATGATGATGGGATCATTGATGTGGAATTTGGCTGCTCTTTGATGGACACAGCATATGATTAGTGACAGAAGCAGCTACCATAGCATGATGAACACTGGGATATCTAATGATTACTGATTATATAATAATAGATTTATTAGTTAAGTAATTAAATAATTTAAAATAGTGGACAGTTTCAAATCGTCAGTTCCTGACACAATGGACCAGTACTGACCTATGAAGGACACAGTCATCACGGATTTTAAAAATTCAATAATTTAATAATTATATGATCAGCAGAACTTCTCTAATAAGCTCTGTTCAGTTGATGGCATGACACTCAACCAACTCACTGCAGTCATGATTAGGCTGCTGTGGTAGCTGGGACCACAGCAGCAGAGGCTCTGGCAGCAGTGATGATTGTACCTTCACAGGCAGAGCCAAGAAAGCACAGCTTCACAATCTCAGTGATGTCCTCCCCAGAAATGCTGTCTTGGCAACCGCCATGATGTTGCCTGTGCCTCTGGTATTGTTGCTTGTCCTTCTCATAGCAAAGGTCAGTAAAGGCCAGGATGTGGAGGAAGTGCTACAAGATGACCCCTGTGACTGCCACACTCCACACTTGGCTTGGTCAGATTGTGACACTTCCTCTAGCTGGGACCCTAGACTCATCTGGACTCAATCTCCCATTTGGGAAATATGTTCTTCAGAGAGAGAGAGAGAGAGAGAGAGAGAGAGAGAGAGAGAGAGAGCAGAGAGAGAGAGAGTAACAGAATTTGTGTGTCGGTGTCATGCCTGGCATGTCTAGGATATCACTGCACCCCCACAATATACCCACGGAGGGCCCTTTGTAATCTTTCAACAGATCTCTTCAGGAAGCTTTGTAAAGAGGGAGAATTGGAAGAGATTAGAAAAGGTGGTCTACAGGAGGCAGGAACAGTGGTCTTCAACTAGCAGTCATCTTAGAAGATACCATTAGTGTGAAGGAGGGCCTCTGTAGTCTGTTTGTGTTCATAGGAGAGCGGGTCTCTCTTGTGTACTGAAAAGCATTTCCCTAATGAATATGGTATATCATCTGGGTCCAGAGAGGCCTAGCTGCCCTGGATGCCATGGATGGGAGTGTATATGGAGCCACAGAGGGAGACACAGATACTGGAGGAGGTAGATGTGAAGGTAGACAGGTACAGTGTAAGTGGGACTGGTGTGTGCAGTTTCAGTTGTTTTGTTGTGGGATGGTGTTTTTACATTCAGGTTGATGTGTTGCCCCATTATGTCAATGGACACTTGTTTCTTTTACATGTGCCCAGGGCCCTGAAGGAAAAAGATGAAGGCACCTCGAGGGCCTTTCTTTGGTGGAATTTTGTGAGAAGTCGCTGTGCCAGACAGTGGAGGATATATGTTCTAAGCATCCTTTTGTGACAATGGAGAATTGTGTATTTTCCCTAGATGTCTAGTATGCTTTCCACAGACCACTTGAATCTCTTCAGCCTATGCCAGGACACAGATAGGTGGATTTCTATACAAGATGCAAAAAAGTCCCATGTATGAGTGTGTCTTGAGGATTTGGAGAAAGGAAATAGAAGTTTCCTAAGTAGTGTCTCTTGAAGGCTGCATAGTGGAAGGCTGTGGACAGGAGATAGATTGTAACATACCTGAAAGTATCTAGCAATAGTTGGCTGTTGATGCCTAGGAGATGGTGGGGTTGAAGACCCTGAGCCAGCTCTGAAAGGCAAGGGGGCAAGTGAGATTGAATGTTTTGTTTTCTTTGAGTATCTCCTTATGTCCACATCTAAGGAACTCTGCAGCCTGATTCCTGGGACAAGGTCGTGGATGTTTTAAGTTCCTTGGTGGTTCCTGCTACAGATGATGTGTGGCACCATTTCACCTGAACACTGACGAAGGGGTACCATGGGAATGAAGGCCAGGAATTCTAATGTCCATTCTCCTTTCTCATCCATACATCACAAAACTGGATCCCTCATGAGTACACACATCTGCCAGCAATTTGACTTTGTCCATCCCAGACCAGCCTTCTGTCATGTGGGAAGACAGTGCTGAGCTTAGAGCCCCATTCAGTTGGGTTCTACTCACCTCTATGTCACTTGTAAACCTTCATATTTGTACTACACTCTTGAATACCACATCCCTGCTTCCCTACCAGCACTGTGTCAGCCTGGGAGTCCATTTCTTGGCTGTCAGGCTTGACGGGAAGTTTGGTTTTGCCCACTGTGCAATGATCTAGCAGACCAAATGACAGCCTGGCTATGGATTGCCATGGGTAACAGATAACTTAAGGATCTCATATGTTTGTGGGGAGTGGCCTTCAGAATAACTTGCCTGGACAGCTAGGGGCATCACTCAGCTCCTCCCTTATGCTACAGTCTGGCATGAGATTTCTGTAGGCTTAAGTAAGGGAGGTATGCAGGCTTGCCAGTATGCCTATCTCTGTTCTATCTTGGGGTCTTGTGAGGTATTGCAGGGTCCAAAATCAAGTTGTTTCAGGGCATTGAAGTAGATGAACCTGTGAGTTCTTTTACCCCAAAATCTCTTCAGCATCCTGTCCCCTCACACCCCTTGTTATTCATTCATTGCAGCAGCCCAAGTGTTCCATTTCTGCACATCCTTGGTTGTTTGGTGGTTATTTTGGAGTATGATGCAAAAAAAAATTGTTTGTGTTTTGTTTGTTTGTTGTTGTTTTTAAAAGGGCTGAGGGAGTATACACCAATGTTGTGTTTAAGCTGCCATTCTGGGTGCACTACTTCCATCAAACAGAATGTGTTTGCAGAACATGCCAGCATGTCCTGTTATTTCTCTGTCATGGCTGCATGCTGCCTAGGGAGGAGCTCTCAGTGCTGGACCCTCCCCCCAGGACCAACACAGGTATCATGCATTATCCTTGGCACAGGCGAGAACTTGAATGAAGCAGGGTCCAGGTGCACCAGTTTGGGTACAATGGACTTAGCCTGCTGAGCCCATGAAAATCAGTCTCCTGGGTCCAGATTGGCCCCTGTCAGGCAGGATAAGGGGACAAGTCTACAAGGATACTGCGTCCTGGCCTATATCTTGCCTGATATGAGTAATTGCCCTTCCCACTGCCTGCAGTTTGTGCACAGTACCATCTGTCCCCATCTTTTTCCTGAACATCCCCAGCAGCACCCACACCTAAGTTTTGGAAGGCACACACAGTTCCCAGTATATCTGGCCTATAATCAGCATTTCAGGACCACATTGTCTTTTTAGATAGATTTCTTCCATCCATAACTCTTTGACTGCCATTCTTTCTGTTCATTTTCCAAGTCTTCTCTCTGGCTTTCCTTTAGTTTCTTTTAGACATGGATTTCTCCTAGATCTATGGTATAGGTATATTTCAGTGACTGAGACCCGTTAGAAAAAAGTTTCTGATCCAAAGAAAAAGCCTGAAATTATCAAGGGGTCTGAGAGACATCACCCTCGTGATCATATGCAACCTGGCATGAACTTCATGGCATGGAATGTGAGTAGAAGCATCCAGAGTAGAGTTTGGACTGAAAAATGTCCAAATGAAGTAAGGCAGACTACAAAAGATCGAAGAGAGAAACTCAGGCACTGAAAATAAGCTAGAGGAAATAGATTCATCAACCAAAGAAAATCTTAAATCTAACGAATCCTTAACACAAAACATCAAGGAAATGAGACACCAGGAAAAGGACCAACCTAAGATTAATAGGCATAGAAGGCAACGAAGCCCAGCTCAATGGTGCAGAAACCATATTCAACAAAATTTTTGTAGAAAACTTTCCCACTCTGGAGTAGGACATGCCTATGAAAGTACAAGCAACATTCCAAACATCAAGTACATTGCTCCAAAAAAATCCCCTCAGCATATAATAATCAAAATTCTAACATACACAATAAAGAAAAACTATTAAGGTCAGCAAAGGAAAAAGGCCAGGTAGCATATAAAAGCTGACCTATCAAAATTACACCTGACTTCAGCATGGAAACACTCAAGTCCAGAAGGTTCTGGATAGATGTTCTACAAATAGTAAGAGCTTACAAATGGCAACCTAGGCTACTATACCCCACAAAACTCACAATACTATAGATGTAGAAAACAAAATATTCATTGACAGAGCCACATATAACAATACATATCCACAAATACAGCTCTATAGAAAAATTTGGAAGGGAAATTCCAACTTCCAAGGAAGTTAATTATTCTCCCAAAGACATAGGAAAAGATAAACCCATTTTACAAGAACAACCCTCTCCCCCAAAAAAACAGGGCAATATACTCACAGTACCTCTGCCAAAAACAAATATAAAACAAACAAGAATTAACAATCAATGGTACTTCCTTGTTCTCAAAATTAATGGTTTTAACTCACCTATAAAAAGACACAGGCCAACAGAATAAATACAAAGACAGAATTCATCCTTCAGCTGCATAAAAGAAATACATCTACACTTCAATAACAGACATTGGCTCAGGAAAAAAGTGTAGCTATCTTAATATCTCACAATTTAGACTTCTAACCAAGATCAATTAAAAGAGATTTAGACTGTCATTTCATATTTCCACAGGAGATCATCAGTACAAAAATCTCAATTCTGAACATCTATACCCCAAATACCAAGGTACACACATTCATTAAAAATCTCTACTGATATTCAAAACTCACATAAAATCTCACACACTCATAATGGGTTCACACTCTTTCACCATTAGACAGGACCATCAGACAGAAATTAACAAAGAAACAAAAGAAATAATTGGTTTAAACAGACATCTATAGAACATTTCATCCAAAGACAAAAGAATATACCTTCTTCTCAGCTCCACATGGAACCTTCTCTAAAATCGACTACATACTAGGCAACATAACAAACCTCAGTAGATACAAACTAAAATTAAAATAGTTCACTGTATCTCATCCTGCTATATAGTTGGAATTCAACAACAACACAAATTGCAGAAACCCTACAAACTGTTGAAAACTAACCAATGTGCAATTGCACCATACCTGGGTAGAACAAAAAAATAACAAAAGAAATTAAAGACTGAAGACACCACATACCCAAATTTATGGCAAACTTTGAAAGCAGTGCTACAGGGGAAGTTCATTGAGCTCAGTGCCCATATGAAGAAAACAGAGGATAGTCACATTAGAGAATTAATAACACAAAAACTCCTTAGAACAAAAAGAGGCAATATAACCCCAGAGGTGTAGATGCCAGGAAATAATCAATTTGAGTGCTGAATCCAATAAAGTAGAAACCAGAAAAACAATACAAAAATCAATGCAACAAAGAGTTGGTGTTTCGAGAAAATCAACAACATAAACAAACCTTTATCCAAACTTAGCAAAAACCAGAGAGAGAGAACATGCAAATTAATAAAATTAGAAACAAAAAGGGGAATGCAACAATGGACAATGAGGAAATCCAGACAAATTTTTAGGTCATATTTTGAACATCTATACTCCACAAAATTTGAAAATTCAAATGAAATGA
The DNA here is from genome assembly GCA_030556225.1 of Cricetiscus sungorus. Taxonomy (NCBI): domain Eukaryota; kingdom Metazoa; phylum Chordata; class Mammalia; order Rodentia; family Cricetidae; genus Cricetiscus; species Cricetiscus sungorus. The sequence continues at coordinate 21,477,065 of JANBXA010000609.1, read as the reverse complement.
ACAAATTTCTGAGTATTTATCACTTACAAAAATTAATTGAAGAACAGATAAGCAACTTAAGTAGACAAATAAATCCTAATGTTATGGAAGCAGCCATCAAATGGTTCCCAATCAAAAAAAAGCACAGGGCCAGATCGGTTCAGTGACGCATTCTACCAGAAATTCAAAGAAGAACTAACACTAATACTCCTCAAATTGTTCCACACTATATAAGCAGAAGGTTCATTACCGAACTCTGGAATGTGGCGACAATTACCTTGGTTCGCAAGCCACACAAAGACACAACTATTATGTAGAAGTATATACCAATATCCCTCATGAACTTTGATGCAAAAATACTCAATAAAACATGCCACAGACTGCTCAGTGGGTAACAGGTCTGCATGGAGACCAAGACTCAGATGCCCAGGTCAGGAGTGGCATCGGCATGACAGACAGACACAAACACACTTGAGGAGGTTTGCGAACTGTTGCATTTTTTATGTCTCAGCATCGGGCTTTTATGCAGAAAGTTTAAGGAACATATCTTTAGCCACAGTTTAAAGATTTATAGACATACTATAAAGGCATCAACAATTACTTTGAAACATGAGATCGTAAATACATCTAAGCAAGTGTGTAGCCAGAAACCAGTTTATTTTGGCCTGCTTGTGGTCAGCGTATCAGAGATTTGATTTGTTAAGTTTAGAGAATAATCTTTGTCTCTGGATAGTAAACTTTTAATAGTATTGATTTAGGGGCCCTAAGATCCCAAATTAGAGTATTGTAGTGAATCCCACAGCAGCTTTGCTGCTGGCGGACTAATTACAGGCAGGGTCACATTGCAGGCAAATTCTTACAGCTTTAGCCCTAATTGATTTATCAGGCCTTGGACTGATATCTGGAGTCACAACTGGCGCCTTAGGATCTGTATCTGGAGGCACAGAGGGCAATATCCATCTACTGATTGCTGATCTGTATCTCTTTCAGTTCCTGAAACTATGTCTAAGTGTTCTCTAGGCTTCTCTGAACTAATAGTGCAGCAACAGGCTAAAATACCCATGATTAAAAAGCATTATCGTTAACATAGCACAAAATACATCTAGCACCCGTTCCAAACAGCCAGCCAAGCAAGCACCTGCAGGGACCACTTTTCCCTAGGAGGCATAACCACGTGCGAACCTCTAGACAGATAGCCATTGCAATTTCTCTCAGCCATTGCTACACTGTCTCCACTGGGGCAGTTATGGCAAAAACACAGGTAAACTAAAACCAAAAACACATCATAAAAATCATCCATCATGACAAAATAGTCTTCATCCATGGGTTGCAGGGATGGTACAGTATAGGAAAATCTAACAATGTGATTTACCATATAAACAATGTGAAAAATAAAATCAACATGATCATCTCACTAGATGCTGAAAAAGCCTTTGACAAAATTCAACACCATTTCATGCTAAAGGTCTTTGAGAGCTCAGGAATAACAGGACCATACATAAACATAATAAAAGCAATATACTGTAAACCAATAGCCAATATCAAACTGAATGGAAAGAAGCTTAAGGTGATTCCTCTAAAATCAGGAACAAGACAAGGCTGCCCTCTCTCTCCATGTCTCTTCAATATTGTACTTGATGTTTTAGCTAAAACAACAAGACAAAAAAAGGAGATCACCAGATGAAATTTGGAAAGGAATAAGTCAAGCTATCACTATTTGCAGATGATATGATAGTTTACATAAGCAACCTGAAATACTCAACCAGGGAAGTCCTACAGCTGATAAACACCTTCAGAAACAAGCAAGATACAGATACAACATATCCTCAAAATAATCAGTAGCTCTAATATATACAGGGGAAATTGGATAAAAAAGAAATCAGAAAAAAATAATACTTTGCAATAGCCACAAATAACATAAAGTACCTTGGTGTAACTCTTACCAAACAAGCAAGACCTTTTTGTGTTTAAAGAAAGAAATTAAAGAAGACACCCAAAAATGGAAAGATCTCCCATGTCTTTGGATAGGTAGAACAAACACATTAACAATGGAAATCTTGCCAAAAGCAATCTACAGATTCAATGCAATCCCCATCTAAATCTCAGGACACTTCTTCACTGACCTAGAAAGGACAATAATTAACTTTATACGGAAAAACGAAAGACCCAGGATGGCAAAAAACAATAATATGGAACTGTATAATATGGGAACTTCAGGAGGCATCACCATCTCCGACTTCAAGCTCTACTACAGAGCTATAGTCCTGAAAACAGCCTGATATTTGCACAAAAAAAAAATAGACAGGTAAATCAATGGAATAGAAATGGAATCCTACATTAACCCACACAACTATAAACACATGATTTTTCACAAAACAGCTAAATGTATACACTGGAATGAGGAAAGCATCTTCAACAAATGGTGCTGACACAACTGGATGATGTATAGAATACTGTAGATATACCCATGTCTATCCCCATGCACAAAACTAAAGTCTAAATGAATCAAAGATTTCAACATAAATCCAGCCACACTGAACCTCATAGAAGAGAAAGGGGGAGGTAACTTTCATATATATATATATATATACATACTCTCCAATATGTAGCATGATACTCATGACCCATGACCCACATGCATGACTTATGACCTGTACATGTAACATGTGTCATGTGACATGTCCCTCCCCAGCGCTCCTATTCACCTCCAGCCTCCCTAGAGCTGTGAGTCTTCCCTTTGTAAGAGAATATGTCCTTCCCAATTACTATTCTTCTTGCTTTAGATTAAAAGTAATACAATAACATCATCTTCATGTGAGTATAAAAACACCCGTCATTAAGTGCACCTTCATACATTCTTTTCTCATTTATTACTTTTGCCTTTATAATGCAAAAATAATAATATGCAAACATAATTAAATACTAGCTAGTAGGATATCTGTCCATCTTTTTTACTTCCTTCACTTCCTTGTTTCTCTGTCTTACCTGTCTGCCCACTGCCCATACTGTATCCTGTATTATTATTCCTTCATACTCATTTTCAGGTCTGTTTTCATTTGTTTTCACCCAATTTTGTTTTATTGTTCATTTCTTCCTTATTACCTTTTACTTGGTTTGTGTCTCTTTTTCACTCATTTTTTTTTATTTTTAACCACCCTTCTTTAACAAAGATACACATTGAGCTCTTGGAAAAACTGCATATCAGACAATTTTTCTTCAAGCTATTTACATGCATATTTTTAATGCAGTGTAGTAGGAGCTTTTTATCTTGATAAAAAATTTGATATATATTTTGCCAGTGATTTGTAGCTTCAATAAGCAGAAAACTTTTTTTAGAGGTTAACATTAGCAAAAGAGTGGGGAATGGGAAGAAGGGGAGAGAGCAAATGGGAATTGGTATGTAATATAAGATTGTTTTACAAATAAAAAATATATACATAAACACAAAAAAATTAGCAGAAGCAAAGCCTACTGCTGAAGATGAAATATTGTTTTAAAACCAGTAAGATAATAAGAGATTGGTGTGTTAGCTAGCTAATTTGTGGTTTGTATCAAATATCCATAGAGTCAGTTTTAATTGTTTTGTCCCTACTTCTTCAAAATCCCTGCAGAACTTTCAGTATCAAAGTTGAGATAGCCTTAGAGACATCCTTTTACAAAGCAATGTAGCCTTTTTGACAACATGCTTTGTGGCTCACAAATGAAATAATTGTCAGTATATGTCATAATTGTTTTTTTTTTAATCACAGGTGTTGGCTTCAGAAACACCATTGAATTTCAGGGAACACACATTCTGTGTTTGATACAAGATGAGGAACAAAGTTTAAAAGGTATATGAGACATCTCAGAGTGATTTATTTCTTAAAGTGATAAGACACTGATTTTATTAAACTCCTCTCCAAGTAATCACAGGTTATAATCCAGGTGTTACTAATGAGTGCAATCTATTTTTGCCAAGATAGGTATCTACACTTGTTGTTAAGCAGATAAAACCCTTGTCTGAAAACCATGTGGAAAATAGCTGATCTGACAGTGGAAATACATAGCTACCTCATATTGTGAACTCACAGAATGAGGACATCATTGATGCCAATGGACAGACACAGAATATCTCCCTGGACTCTGTTTGGTGCGTATTGAGAATAGGATGATGCCAGGTAATAAAGATGTGTGAATTTTCCAAATAGATTAACAAGAATTTAAATAATAATTATGTTTCCTATGTAGAGCCATTTCTTAGGATGGAGAGGTTTACTTTTGGGCTCTTAAGATAAAACAATTTGCTCCTGTTTCCTGTGGTTTTGAATCTATGTGAACATCTGTGCCACTTGTGTTTGTGGGATGTGTATATCAGTGAATGTAGGTGTGTGTTTGTGTATATTTGTCTCTCTGTCATGTCTGAATATGTGTATTTGGTGAACTATTCAGTTACCATTTTATTCACTAATTTCTACCTTGTCCATGAGTTCAAGTTCCCATTAATCATGTAGATGAAGATAATCTATATTCATTTGAGTGGCAATCCTTTGAGTAAGTCATAGACACAGCAATGGAGCTGTCTTCATTTCTCATAACATGATAGCTGCAGTATCTTCAACAGACTCAAGTGCTCATCAATCTCCTGGAATGTTATGGTGATGACTTCAATTGTTTTTTAGCTTAATGGCAGATGCAGCATTTATCTATGGAATAGGAGAAATAAAAACAGTTACAATTGACAGATGGGTTTTTGTCTTTAGAAAAAAGGAAATGAGGTTATAAAGTGGGGTCATGAGTGATGATGGGAATGATTTTAACCTGGATAGGGCTATTAGATTGTGAATTTTAGATTATAATTGTTTGCTTACATACCCAGTAGAATTTTCTTTGGCTCTATCATTAGATCCACAATAAAGGAGCAACTAAAATGCAGTTTTATTTTCTGATATTTTAATATCTAACACTAAAGTCGTGAAGGTCCTCTTCAATTAGCCATGAAAAAAATCATGAATATTGGCATATCAGCTGGCAATAATACTCATCAAGGATATGTAATATCCTAGAACACAGTGTGTACAAAAGCTATTCAAAGATTATTGTTGGTGTATTTTCACCCTTAAGAAGTAATTGTCTGTAATCATGAATGGGTGGACTTTCTCCTTGAAGAAGTAAATCTCTATACTAGGGAATTCAAACCTTTAAATTTATCCAGATATTTACAAATTTTTCAAGGCATTACTTTTTTCCTGACTCTGAGAGCTATGCATATTGGGTATCATTTTCTACTGCCTGAGAATTGCTATTTTTGTCTGTGTTAGTGCATACACTGGAAAATCCATGGAATCAAAATGAATATCTGAAGAGAACATTAAGAGAGAACATTTATAGAGAGAATTCCTGGAGATAACTTCTGGAGAAAAAAACTTTTGAACAGAACGTTAAAGGAACAACTTATTTAAAGAATAAAGAGCCATGAGTGGAAGATGTGTTTTGATGCAGTTTCTTTCAACCTCATTTTAGCCAGTCTTACCTGCTTGCTGTCTAGATTCTGTCCTGTAATATGAGAGAACACCAAGTCTGGAACTCAGAGATTTTCAATATTTACAGCTAAGTATTACTCCATTGTGTGAATATCCAATATTTTATTTATTTATTTGTCCTGGAAGTTACATGTAATTGTTCTATGAATAAAAGCTGAACAAATATTCTTGAAAAATGATTGTGTAACTCTTTGGGTATATGGCCCAAGAGTACTAATGCTGGGTTCTGAGGTAGATTGATTCTGAATTTTCTGTCAAACTGATGTACTGATTTCCAATGTGGCTGTACAACTTTGCACTCCCACCAGCAATGGAGAAGTGTCCCTCTTAGTCTAATCCTTCTCAGCATAACCTCTCAACAGTGTTTTTGTTGTTGTTGTTGTTGTTGTTGTTACCCATTGTGATAGGTGTAGAATGGAATCTCAGATATATTTGATTTATCTGCTGTCTAATTTGTTGTGCAATTCCTTAAGTGTCTATCAGGCATTTGGATTTCTTCTGTAGAAACATAGATGTTATGTGTACTCCATTTCCATTTGGTTTTTGGTATTTTAGTGCCTAGATTTTAGACTTACTAATTTATTTTTGATATCAGCCCTCTGGCAGTCATGGGATTGATGAAAACCTTCATGTAGTCACTTGAAAATTTAGAAAATTATTGTAATTAATCTGGCAACAAGTAGTCTAGTACCCAGAACAGGATATACTTGGGATGCAAAATTTTTCCAAATCTCAAAGTAACAATCATATTTGAATCAGTCAATAATTGTCCTTATATCTTGTGGCTTAAACACAAAAATAATATCCATCTTATAACTTAACAAATGGAATGTTTTAATGACATATAAATTAAATGGTTATATATATATGTGTGTGTACATATATATATGTATATATATATATACATATATATATATGTATATATATATATATAAATTCCTGTTCCCCCTTCCTGGCTCTCTTCCCTCCCCCTGACACCCTGCCCCATCCCATTCCCACCCCACTCCACAGGGATGGTGATGCCTTCCTGGATGGGTCCTCACAATCTATCAAGTCATTTGGAGTAGAGTCTCAGTCCTCCATCCTGCTTCTAGGATAAGAAAATATCCCTCCATGGGGAATGTGATCCCAAAGTCCTTTCATGCAGTAGGGATACATACTGATTCCACTATCAGAGGTACTTTACACAGCCCAAGCCAACTAACTGAGACCTGATTTCAGGGAGTCTGAGTAGGTATAATGCTGTTTTCCCAGTTGTTATTCTGGGAGTCTATGACCTCCTTATTTAGGTCAGCTGTCTCTGTGGTTTACTATACCCTGGGTTCACCCCAATTCTACTCACTCCTCACTCTCTGAAACTTGATTCCAGGATTTTGGCTTAGTGTTCAGCTGTGCCTGTCTGCTTAAATCTCAATCAGCTACAAGATGTGGACACTATGATGGCAAAATTTAGTCTCATTATCAGGGGAGGGCATTTAAGTTAGCCTTTTCAATTTTGCTCAGATCGATATTTGGGGTCATTCTTTTAGGACTGTGGATATTTCCATACTTATTTCAGTGTTCTCTTCAAACCTATAATCCTTCCCTCTATTATGGTGTTTCATTTTCTTGTTCTCATCTATTTTTCCATTGACTCAATAATTCTGGTACCACATGCCCTCCTTCCAATGTATAATTGTTGATGTTTTGTCAAAAATCAGGTGATCATGGGTGTATGGGTCGATATCAGGATTTTCAATTTGATTCCATTGGTCCACCCATGTATTTTTGAGCCAATGTCAAGCTTTTTTCAAGACTATAGCTCTATAGGAGAGCTTGAATTCAGGGATAGTAATGCCTTCTGAAGTTCCTTTATTGTACAGGGTTGTTTTGTGTATCCTGTGTTTTTTGTTTTTCTATATAAATTTGAGTATTATCCTTTCAAGGTCTGTGAAGAATTGTGCTTAGATTTTGATGGGGATTGTATTGAATCTGTAGATTGTTTATGGTAACATTGCTATTTTTATTGTTTATCCTACCTATCCAAGAGCATGGAAGATCTTTCCATTTTCTGGAACGTCCTTTAATTTCTCTCTTTTTAGACACAAAGTTCTTGTTATATAGGTCTTCCACTTATTTGATAAGAGTTAACTCAAACTATGTTGTTTTGTTTGTGGTTGTTGTAAAGGTGATGTTTCTTTGATTTTGTTCTAAGCCCTTAATTGTCTGTATGTAATAGGGATACTAACTTTTTTAGTTAATCTTTTATCTTACTAACATTCTGAATTTCTTAATAAGCTGGAGGAATTTCTTAGTAGAGCTGTTCGGGTAACTTATGTAAACTCTCATGTCATCTACAAATAGTGACATTTTCTTCCCTTCAATTTTGTATCACCTTGATCTCTATTTCTTGTCTTATTGCTCTTGCAAGTAAATCACATATAATATTTCAGAGATATAAAAAGTGTGGGCAGCATTGTATTCTTTCTGATTTTAGAGAAATTGCCTTAATCTTCTCTTGATTCAGTTTGACATTGGCAGTTGGAAGGAGGAAAGCTTTGTCAACAAAGGGTACTGACAGAAATGGATGATGTTGTGTAGAAGACTGCAGATGGACCCATGGCTATTTCCGTGCCACAACTTAAGTCCAAATGGATCAAACACCTCAACAGAAATCAAGCCATACCAAACCTCTTAGAAGAGAAAGTAGCAGGTACCATGGTACAAGAGACCACTTCCAGAACATAACACCAGTAGCAGAGATGGACTGAGATCGACAATTAATAAATGTGACCACCTGATACTGAGAGGCTTCTGTAAGGCAAAGGACATAGTTGCCATGACCAAAAGGCATCCCACAGAGTGGGAAAATATATTCACCAACCCCACATGTGACAGAGAGCTCATCTCCAAAATATACAAAACACCAAATAATGCTATGAAAAATTGGGGTACAGAACTAAATAGAGAATTCCCAATAACAGAATCCAAAATAGCTGAAACTTACATATGAAAGTGCCCAGCATTCTTAGCCATCATGGAAATGCAAATAAAAACAACTGTGAGATACTATCTTAGTCCTGACAGAATGGCTACAATTAGGTAATAACATTACAATTATTTCATCAAGGCGTCCTTTCATTATTGAATGACAACTCATCACTTTTGAAACTAGATAAGGTCCATTTGAAATGCATCTAATTTATATATTGGGTGCTGATAGGAAGTCAACTTTTTTGTCCTTTTATATGTTGACTTAATTTGTTGAAATATCGTTAGGTGATTCTGAGATTAGAACATATACCACACCTGCTATATCTATATTCTTTTTATATATATCGACTTATGTTCACTTTGTTACAAGATGCTTGCCAGGTACACATGCTACAAAATAGTATGTAGGCATAAATTATACAGACAAGTGTGGATGAGAATAAAAAGATATGATTGGAGGACTGAGAAAGAGGAATTCCTAGTTGAATCAGCTTCATACTCAGAGAAAATGACGCAGTTTCACTTGATGTTGTCTGTTGGTCTACTGTTTATTGCTGTTATTATGTTTAGGTATGTCTCTGTAATCTCTGATAGCTCCAAATCTTTTATTATGAAAATGCTTTTTATTTTGTTAAAGGATTTTTCTGGATCTAATGACATGACAATATGATTTTGCATTTTCAATGGATCATGTTGATAGATTCCCACATGTTGAACTGTCCCTGCATCAGTGGGATGAATCCTACATTGTCATAGTGGGTGATTTCCCTAAAGTGTTAGAAGATTCTATTTACCAATATTTTTTGAGTATTTTTGGATCAATATTCATGAGCGATATTGGTCTGTAGTTTTCTTTCTTAGTTGTGTCTTTGTGTGTCTTATGTTCCTATGTAAGTGTAGCCTCATCAAAAGAAATTGGTAATGAACCTTCTGCTTCTATTTTGTGGAAAAGTTGGAGGAAATATCAGTATTAGCTCTTCTTTGAATTTCTGGTAGAAGTATGTACTGAAGGTATCTGGTCTTGGCCTTTTTTTGGTTGGGAGGCTTTGATGAATGCTTCTATTTCACTAGCGGTTATAGGTATATTTAAGTTGCTTGTTTGTTCTTATTTAGTTTTGGTAAGTGACAGCTATCCAGAAATTTGTTCATTTCCTTTGAATTTTTGAATTTCAGTCCTCAAATTGTTAACTTCCTGACATCTATATCTCCAGAGTGAGTGTGCTTCATTTTGTTCTGAGGCTATCAATGGTGTGGTAAATTTTCTAATGTGATTATCTTCTATTAATTTCGTATAGGCACTTAGTGCAATGAACTTTCCTCACAGAACTGCTTTCAAGGTGTCCCATAACTTCGAGTATGTTGTGTCTTCATTCTACATGAATTCTAGGAAATTTTTAATTTCTTTGTTTATTTCTTCCTTGACCCAGGAATGGTGCAATTGTGCATTTTTCAGGTGGCATGAGTTTGTTTTGTTACTGTGATTTGTGTTGTTGTTGAATTCCAACTTTAAACCACGGTGGTCCCATAAGATACAGGGGACTATTCCTCTTTTTGTATATGTTGAGCTTTTGGTATATGTTATGTTGCCTAGTGTGTGATCGATTTTAGAGAAGGTTCCATGTGGAGCTGAGAAGAATGTATATTCTTTTTTGTTTTGGTGGAATGTTGTATAGATGTCTGTTAAACCTAATGGGGACATCACTTCTGTTTGTTCCTTTGATTCTTTGTCAAGTTTCTGTCTGGTGGTCTTGTCTAATGGTGAAACTGGCTTGTTGAAATCTCCTACTTTGAGTGTGTGAGGTTTTATGAGAGTTTTTAATTTTAATAGTGTTTCTTTTATGAATGTGTGTGCCTTTGTATTTGGGAAATAGATATTCATAATTGAGATTTTTGTACTGAAGTACTTCTCTTGTGAAAATATATGAACTTCTAATTCTCTTTTAATTCCTCTTGGTTAGGACTCTAATTTGTGACTTTTTAAGAGAACTACACATGCTTTCTTCTTAGGTCCATTTGATTGGAAGATCTTTTCCCAACACTTTATCTTGAGGTAATATCTTTCTTTGAAGCTTAGATGTGTTTCTTGAATGCAGTAGAAGAATGATTCTTTCATTGTATCTATTCTGTTGGCCTGTACCTTTTTATAGGCAAGTTACATCATTAATTTTGTGGGAAAAAAAGGATCATTGATTGTTAATTCCTTTTTGGTTTATATTGGTTTATAGCAGAAGAATTGTAAGTATATTTGCCCCACTTTTTCTTTGAGAAGGGGCTGGTAAACTGGGATTATCTTTTTCCTACATCTTTGTGAGTGCAGTTAACTCCCTTGTGTCAGAGTTTTCCTCCCAGAAAATATATGTATTGTGTAAATCTGGCTTTGACATTGAATATAGTGTTTTCCCATCTATAGTAAAGGAGTGTTTTGCTGGGTATAGTAGGCTTGGCTGGCATTCATGAGCTCTCATTATTTGTAGAACATTTATCCAGGTCCTTCTGGCCTTGACAGTTTCCATGATGAAGTTAGGTGTAATTTTTATAGGTCTGCTTTTATATGTTACTTGGCCTTTTTCTTTTTCTATCCTTAATATTCTTTCTTTATTTTGTATGTTAGGCATTTTTATTATTATGTGGTAAGGGGATTTTTTTGGTCCCATCTATTTGGTGTTTGTTATGCTTCTTGTACTTTCATAGGTATGTCACTCTTCAGAGTGGGAAAGTTTTCCTCAATTATTTTATTGAATATGTTTTCTGCACTTTTGACCTGGTCTTCTTAGACTTCCTCTATGCCTATTATTCTTAGGTTTATCCTTTTCATGGTGCCCCATATTTCCTGAATGTTTTGTGTTAAATACTTGTTGGATTTAAAACTTTCTTTGGTCAATGTATCTACTTCTTTTAGCATATTTTCAGCACCTGAGATTCTCTATTTGATTTTTGTATTCTGTTGGTTATGCTTGCATCTGTAGTTCCTGATCATTTACCAAGTTTTTTTTTTCCAGTTTGTGTTTCTCTATTGTGTCTACTTAAATTTTCAGGTCTGTAACTCTTTGAATTGTTTTCTTCATCTGCTTGTTTTTTGTTGGTGTTCCTTACTTTCTTTAAGAAAATTTGTTCATTTCTTGCATTTTTGCTTGTCTTTTCTTCTATTTCTTCCAGTATTTTTTTTAAATTTTTCTTCCATTTCTTTAAGATATTTTCACATGTCCTGTTTGATGGCCTCTATCATCTTTATGAAGTTATTTTTTAACTTGTTCTATTCTAGTTCATCTGCTTTAGTGTTTCCAGGTGTTGTTGGATTAGATTTCCTAGATTCTGGTAGTGGCATGCTTGTCCTTCTATTGTTTGGAATTTTCTTGTATTGCCATCTTCCCATCGCTCCTTCCAGTTGTTGAATGTGGAGCTTCTCTCTCTCTACCCAAGTCTCCCAGTGGGCATAGGTGGGCTAGTGTTTCAATGTCTGTAACTCTGGATGATATAAGCTCCCTTGGAGGTCTTTCATCTACCAGAGGGCCTTATATGGGGTTCGAAGATCAGGCAAGTCAGGCCTTAGATTTATGCTGCATGGATAGGCGGCTCCTTTGTGCTCAGAGCACACCCAGCAACATCGTGGCATGTGGAGGAGTTGTTGAAAATGCACCCTGGCCCAATCATGATGTACATTTTAAGACTGGATAAATTTCATGCAGTCTGTGTGGTCTTCTTATTACAAAATTTCCTCTATTTCTTCATTCTGAGTCCTTGTACTAAAGTTTAGGACTCCCAAGATATAGCTTCTAAAGATATTCAGTATGGCTGTTTGGCTATTTTGATTTTGACTGTCTTTCATAAATATTAATCAATGTATCACCAGTGTCACAATATTTCTTCTTCCACATCCTGACATTCTCCACCTCCTGGTATGGTCCAGTTAGGAAAATGCTGTTTCCCACAGTCCTCAAATTACTCTCAGACATGCAACTTAATTTATCCTCTGTAGACACCATCTACCTGTGTCCATGTCTAGGAACACAGGGGACTCATAGCTCTCAGAAGTGATTAAAATAGACAGAGGACAGGCCACCTAGACACTTAGGGGAAATAAGGCATTCTTGATTGTCACACAAGGATGCCTATAACACAAACCCACCCCTATTTTCCTCATGTATATCCCCACAAATTCCATGTTTCCTCGGATGAAACCCCCAAGATGCCTTGATGATTTCCAGCAAGGGTCTCATATCAATGGAACAGGAAAAAGTGTTTCCATACACAGAATATTTTTGCCCACCAGCCTGCATGCTAAAAGACCATGCCACAAAAATCCCCTAAAACCAAACACACAGGTCTTCACCCCACTTCTCATTTTCTCTACCCATGTATATATCCAGGTACACAGCTACCTCTTCCTCTGTCTGTGTATCCCTCTATCCCTGGCTCCTATTTACACTTACACCCATGGCATCCAGTGAAATTATGTTTGTCTGTATTCATATAAAAACCCATATTCAGTAGGGAAATACTTTTCTGTTCTCAACAGACTGTTGTTCTCCCATGTGCACGGAAAGTCTACAGGGGTTATCCTCCACACTGATGAGATCCTCCAAGATGGCTCCAAGAAGACCACCTCCCTGCCTCTTGGAGTCCACCTTGTGTATTCTCTTGCAACTTTGCCTTTCCACAAGACTCCCAGATTCAACTGTTCTGAGGCTACTAAGAGTGTGTTCGTTGGATGTACAGGGGAGATGTGTGAGGTACTTTGCCACTGAGCAATACTAATTAGGGTACTGCCACCTTTTATAAGATTTACACACAATGTACTCACCCACCATGGTTCAACTACAGGTTCTGCACACACACACACACACACACACACACACACACACACACACACACACGGGAATTCACAGATGATTTTGTGGCCACCTTAGCATTAGCTGAATCATGGCACACTGGAAGACTGTTTATAAATGCTAACTTCTAAGTCCATATAATTGCTTAGCAGACCACCACAAAAGTACACACTAATATCCTAATATCTCTCTTGGACTGCTTATGAGCTCTCCCAGAAGTTCCTGTCCAAGGAACACACAGATAATAAACACAGACAACATATCATATATATATACATATATATATATCATATATCATATATATATGGAGAGAGAGAGCGCGCGCTATGCTATGATTAGATAGTGCAGTCTTTCAATTTAAGAAACTTCTTTAAGTATTGTAACAGCTGAGATGCTATCTGGACAGAGAAATGCAGAACAACAGGCTTTCAACCTTTGATCTTGGCTGTTCTTCCAGATGTAAGGCAATGTGAGATAGTCAGCAAAACTCAGGACATGCCAATAGCATGGGTAACCTGCATCAGAGAGGAAGCCTATTGAGGAGTTATGGACAAGGAATCCTGAATTGGTCTGCATGGTACCTACAGATCTGCCTGGGATCTTTTGAATACTCTTCAGTCCACACTCAGCTCTGCATGCTTCAACTCAGATTCCCTGCCTTGAACTCTATGCCAGGTTGAATATGATCATGAGGCTAGTGCCTTCCAGACCAATTCAAAAGATCAGGTGTTATTCTCTGGATCAGAAACTTTTTGTAAGTGTTCTCAGTCACTGAAATAAACCTGTATCCTAGAACTAGGAAAAACATGTCTAAGAGAAACTAAAGGAAAGCCAGACAGAATATTGTTAAAATGAGGAGAAAGGATGGCAGTCAAGGAGTTATGAATGGAAGAAAATGACAATCTGCCCCTGAGACACTGAACGTAGGCCAGAGATACTGGGTACTTTGTGTTTTCCAAAACATTGATGTGGGTGCTTCTGGGTATTTTCAGGAACAAATGGGGGGTAGGTGGTACTGTGCATAAGCTGCAGGCAGTGGGGTGTGCAATTACACACATCAGAGCAGATGTAGGCCAGGATGCAGTATTCTTTTAGACTTGTCCACTGATCCTGCCTGATATGGGCATTCTGGACCGAGGAGACTGACTTACCTAGGCACAGCAAGTTAAGACCATGGTGCCGGGACTGTGGCACCAGGACCCTGTTCTTTCCAAGTTCTCTCCTGTGCCAAGGAGAATGCAAGAAACCTGCTTAGGTCCTGTCGGTCCAGCACTGAGTGCTCTTCCCTAGGCAGCCTGCTGCCAAGACAAAGAAATACCAAGATATGATGGCATGTTCTGCAAATACCTTCTGTTTGATGGCATTAGTGCATCCAGAATGGCAACTTACTCAGAACATTGTTGTACACTCCCTCAGCCCCTTCCAAAAAGCAACAAACAAACAAAACAGACTAACATGCAAATTCCTTTTGCATCAACTCCAAAATACCCAACAAACAACCAAGGCAATCCATAAGTGGAAGACTTGGACTGCTGCAAGGGCTGAATTACAAGGGGTGGGGAGAGACAGGGTGTGGAGGAGAGATGGTGGTCACAGAACTAACAGGTTCATCTTCTTCACTGCACTGAAACAATTTCTTTTTGGACCATGCCATCCCTCAGAAGACCCCAGGAGAGAACACAGTTAGGCCTACTGACAAGCCTCCATTCCACCCTTAGTGAAGCCTACATAAATATTATGCCAGGGTGTAGCATAAGGCAGTCACTTAATAAGCAATCTCATGGACGTAGGTATTGGGCCTGAGTGATGCCCTTAGCTGGCCATCCAAGTTATTCTGAAGGCCACTCCCCAAAAACATCTGAGATTCAGAATTTATCTACTTAACCATGGTCATCCATAATCACCTCAGCTGCCAGGCTGGCCTTTGGTCAGCTAGATCATTGCACACTGGGGAAAACCAAATTATAGTCAAACCTGAAATCCAAGAAATGGACTAACAGAATGACACAGGGCTGGTAAGGAGGCAGGGTTGTGGTATCCAAGGGTAGATTCAAATAGGCAGGTGTGCAGGTGATATATGTGTGAGGACAACCAAATCCATGGAGACCCTAAGCTTAGCACTATCTTCCCACATGGAAAAAGGATTGTCTGTGATGGAAACAAGCTAAACTGAAGGCAGATGGGTGCACTCATGAGGGAACCAGCTTCATGATGTACAGGTGACAAAGCTGAACTTTTAGTCTTCATTCCCATGGAACCCTCCATCAGTGTTCAGGTGAAATGCTACCATCATATAATCTGAAGCAGGACCAATCAAGGGGCTTGGAACAACATTGACATTGTCCCAGAAAGCAGGCTGCCCTGTTTCCTAGATGTGGACACAAGGACACCTTAAAAGAATAAACATTCCATCCCACCTGCCTCTTTGCCTACAAAAGGCTGGCTCAGGATCCCCTACCTAACCATATCCTAGGAATCACTAGGCACCCATTGTTAGATATTTTCATGTCTGTTAAAATCTACCTCCTTTCACCAGACACTACTTAGACTTTTTCCCAAGTCCACAAGACCCACTCATATATAGGAATTTCTGGATCTTATGTAGAAATCCACCAATGTGTTACTGTCATAGGCACAAGAGATTCAAGTGGTCTGGGGAAAGGCAAGCTATACCCCTAGGGAAAATACAAATTCTCTGTTGTTCAAGACATGAAGCTTATAGCACATATCCTCCCTTGTGCTGTACAGGGACATCTCAAAAAATTCCTGGTGTCCGCACAGGATGCCTTCTAGGTGCCTTCATCCTTTACCTCCAGGGCACCAGACACATATAAAAGAAACAAGTGTCCATAGACAGAATGGGACAACACATCAACCTGCAGGTAAAAAGACCATCCAACACCAAAACACATGTGCCTGCAGCGGACCCTCTTGCCTTTTGTCTGTCCACCTTCATAGCTAGCTCCTCCACTATCTGTATCTCCCTCCCTGGCTCCTATATACACTCCCACCCATGGTATCCAGGACAGCTAGGCCTGTTTGGATCCAGATGACATACCATATTTTGTAGGGAAATGATTTTCAATAAAAGAGAGCCAGTCTCGTATAAACACCGACCGACTACAGAGGCCCTCCTTCAAACTGTTGATATCTTCTAAGATGACTGGTAGGCAAAGACCACTGCCCTGGACTTCTGGTGACTACCTTGTCTAATGACTTTCCATTCTTCCTCTCTACAGAGCCTCCTGAGACATCAACTGTAAGTTTACAAAGGGCCCTTTGTGGGTGTATTGAGTGGAGATATGTGGGGAGCTATGAGCTCCTAGAAATGAAAGGCATGATCAGAGGGCAAATTCCCCAAATGGGAGGTCAAGTCGAGAAATGGCCAGAGTTTCACCTAGAGGAAGCATCATGATATGACCAAGAAATATGTGGAGTGTGGCAATCTCTAGGGGCACCTTGCAGCTCTTTATCCGCATCCCTGCTTCACTTACATCTACTATAAGAAGGACAAGCAGCAGCACCAGAGGCACAGGAAGCATAATAGTGGTTGCCAAGACAGTATTTCTGGGATGACATCACAGAGAGTGAGGAGCTGCTTTCTCTTGGCTCTGCAGGTGAAGGCACCTCCTTCACTGCTGCTACAGACCCTGCTGCTGTGTACCCAGCCACCACAGTAGCCTCATCATGACTGCAGTGTCCTGGTGGAGTGTCATGACATGTGCTCAACAGAGTTCATTAGACAAGATCTTCTGATCATCTGATTATTAAATTATTCAATTTTTAAAATCAGTGATGGCTGTGTCCTTTATGGCTTAGTTCTGGTGCATCCTCTTGGAAATTGATAATGCAAAACCATCCAGTTTTTAAAATTACTTAATCATTTAATCAGTAAAATCTATTATTAAATCTATTATTTTGTAATCAGTAATCACTGGATCTCACAGTGTCCCTCAATCTCAGGGTGCCGCTCCTGGCTCCAATCATCTGCTGTGTCCTTCACACAGCAGCCAAACCCCTAACAGATGACCCCATCATCATATAAGAAATAAAATAAGTAAATAATTGGATGGTCCTACATACTTAATGCCCATAAGATTGAACCAAACTAAATGATTGTCAAAGAATTAATACATAGTTAACTAATTAATGACACACAATTAACTTCCAGGAAAGACTGGCCAGGCTCCAATCATGAAGGACAACATCATCATCATTTGAAGTAATTAATATGTAATGATAAAATAATTGAATAATGTGATGGTGTTGCACACTTAAAGCCCACATAGTGGAGTCAGACTGAACTCTTCCTGGAATAATGATTTATTTAAACAATCAAATACATAAATAATTAGATAACCTTACACATAAACTTCAATAAGGTGGCACCAAACTCAAAGTATCATGGCTGAAGTAATGATCTATTTAAATGACTAATTAACCAAGTAATGTTATGATGTCACATCATCAACTCCCACAATCTGACAAACCAAACCAATGGTCCATAATGTCATCATCGTTTTAAATAATTTAGTTACATAATTACATAATCTGGCATTCTTGATCAAACAAGATAGAACTAAACTCCGTGATCTTTGATTATTTAAGGTAGGTAAATTTTATAGGTAAATCAGTATAACATCAGATGATGTGGTGGTCTGGCACATTTAACTCCCACAAGTAGGCTCAAACTCCAGTGATCACTGAATAAATGATGACAGATTTTAATAAATAAATGATTAAAATTTTTAATTATTTGATGGTATTTTATTCTTGACGACTTGGCAAAACTGAATATTTAATCATAGACTTTAACAATATAGCGAATGAGTAATGAGATAATATCTCATAATTCACCCATGGGGTATAAGAAAATGACACCATCATTGATTTAAATAATTAAATAATGAAAGGGCTTGCCTAAATTTTCTTCAACAAGGTGTAAAAATTGACTTATTATCTATTATCTAAAGTCCTATTTTAATAATTAAATTCTTGTATAATCAGAGGATGATATAGTCTGCCATATTAGACACACAAGTTGTCTTTACTAGACTCCCAGAATGTTGTGCCAAACACCATTAACCAGAGATTATTTAATTACAGATTTGCTATAAAATTAGTAAATGAATACATGTCATTGTGTATTCAGGGCTTAAGAGGATATCAGCTAGTTGATATTGGGCAGCTTCCTCATTAGAGATGAACTGCTATCCAATTACCCCTCAGTCTAGTCTAACAAATGGATTAACACCTTCCTGAAAGAATATTAACAATAGAAAACTCACCATTTGTTGAATAATTGTGAGTCTTTTTATCTTCTTAATCCATAGTTTTATTATCTTCTTAAGCCATAGTTTTACTCCTTAGGGAAGATGATATTAATCAACTAAAGTCTTTGAACTGCTTCCCCACAGACTCTATTCCCTGATATTAGGTAATCTAGAATTGCATAATATTAATAGCTGTAGGCCAACATCCAGGGGTTTGGCTATGACTTGTTTAGGAGAATCAATTTTCACAAATGACATCATTAAAAGTTTTATGAGATACTTATCTTGGAACACTAAAATATCCAGTGATAAAACTACATCTAAGCTGCTCTCTGGTTCTTGGTCCATGATATCAGAATATAGAATTCTAGCAAGGTTGCCAGGCAACATTTATGATCCAACATTCTGTCACATTCTAGTATACCTCTCACATGCTATAATAAAGCACACCGACTAATGGGATATTATAGCCTGACTGATTTTCTCCCAAAAATGCAAGGCTCTTTTTGAGTTATACTTATTTCAAGTCTATTAAACAACTACATGCTCATAGTGGTATACAGATGACAATGAAGGCATCATTATGCCATTCAACTACATTGATGAATATTTGAACATATTTCATATGCTACAATTTTTCTTATTTCCAGAATGGAGACAATAGCATTAATGACCTCTATTTTAATCCTTTTCTATTTACTAAAATGAAAATAAGCTTCTGTTCATTCTCTTATATTTAGAACAGCTTGACCCCATGCTATAGGTGCAAATGTGGTGAGAAAGTAGGTGAGTGAATAATTGTAGCAATGCACAAAGGCACAAAGATAAATAAATACACACACAAACACATGGGACACAAAAATACTAATCATGCTAAGAAACAGTGATGCTCACATGGCTTCCATGCAACAAAAACAACTAGCTTACGCTGGACTCCTGGACAATTACTGTAAAAAAATATATGAGTGTCTCCCAAAGATGCCTTTGCCCTCAGACAACAGGAAGAAGTCTTGACAATAAAACATTCATATTCCCAATAGGTGGGAAGGGTATTTTTTGGTTACCTGAATTTTGGTTCTATGAATGTTTTTCATCATGTTGGGGGAATATAACTCAAAAAGGGATATTAACCTCAAATAGTTTACATTGATACTGGCTTGGTTTATTGACACAAATTTAAGTTGTTTTTGTTGTACTGGATATATTTCTACTCTTGTTTAAGGTATTGAACTTAATGGAGCTTATTTAAAAATAATATATAATTAAGAAAAGCAGGTTACTAGTTAGTCATCTATAACAATCAAACATGTAGTCAAGGCATGTTTTCAAGGTTAAAAAGGTATATTTGATAGATAACCTCCAAACACTTCAATCACCTCCAGATTATGGCATTCAAGATGAATAATAACCTAAGACTTTTTCATGACAGTGTGACATGTCTGCTCCATTCAGCACAAATTTACTTCATAAAAGGATGATTTGCATAGAAGAACCCCCATATGGAGTTTGCTTTCATTGTGTCAAAACTAGTCATTTTGGGTAAGAAAATCTTGCCTTGACTGCTGACGGTATGGTGTATGAGCAAGACAAGCAGGATTCAAATGAAAAAGATTGCTGTAGTTACCATCCATGCCAGTTCAGGTTTCACTGCTGACACCTCCCCTGATAAACTTCTTTTCTTTAAATCAGGACACCCATGTAGTTTGCATACTCCTTTGTTTTGCTAACTGGCTCATATACCCTTATACCCAAGGAGTAATCCCAGGGTGAAAGGTCGAAGAGCCCATTGTCTTACTCTGCCTTGTCCAGGTATTATCTCAGCTGTTACAACACTTAGAGAAAGTTCTTAAATCAACACAGGGAACTATCAGGGTTCCTGGTACATCTCCCTCTCTGCCCCCTCTCTTTCTCTTGGTGAATGTGGTTGTGTTTGTGTTTGTGTTTACTGGACATGAATCTAGTTGTGTGAGAACCCACAAACTGTCTCAGATATAACAATAGTAGTTATGGTTGTCATTCCAGAGTTGAAAGGGAGAGGCAGTTTGGTATGTAGGGGTATTCTTATATAGCTCCATTCCTCAGCCACAGCTCAGGTTCAGGTTCATGCAATGTCTGGTTGGTCAGATCTTCTCTCTCTCTCTCTCTCTCTCTCTCTCTCTCTCTCTCTCTCTCTCTCTCTCTCTCTCTCTCTCTCTCTCTCTCCATCTTTCTGTGTGTGTGTGTGTGTGTGTGTGTGTGTGTGTGTATTTGAGTGTGTGGTGTCAGTTATGATAAGAAATCAATTGGACCTAAATCATAACACCTACAACAACAGAGAATATTGAGGTAAGGTAATGTTCACAGAGTGTGAGGAGCTGCTCTCTCTTGGCTCTGCATGTGAAGGCACCTGATCACTTGTGACACAGCCCCTGCTGCTGTGGTCCAGGCCACCACAACATTCTCATGATGACTACAGTGACTTGGTGGAGTGTAATTTCTTAGCCCAACAGTGCTCATTAGACAACATCTTCTGATCATCTCATTATTAAATTATAATTGTTTTAAATTTGTGATGACTGTATCCTTCATGGGTCAGTTCTGTTGCATCCTCTTGAAAATTTATGATGTGTAACTTTCTAGTTTTTTATATTATTTAATCATTTAATTATTAAAACCTGTTATAATGTAGTCACTAATCACTGGATCTCTCAGTGTCCATCATGCTCTGGGTGCTGCTATTGGCACCAATGATCTGCTGTGTCCTTCACATAGCAGTCAAACCTCTCATCGATGATCCTATCATCATTTAAGTAATCAAATAAGTGAATGATAGGATAGTCCTACATACTGAAGTTCCATAAAATAAAATCAAACACCAGCGAATGTCAAGGAAGTAATACTTAGATAATTAAATAATGTCACACAATTAACTTCCAGGGAGGACTGGTCAGACTCAGTCATATAGGATGATATCATCATCAATTTAAATAATTAATATGTAATTATGAAATAATGGAACAATGAGATAGTGTTGCATACTTTAATCACACATGGTGGAGTCAGACTGAACTCTTCCAGTAATAATGATTTATTAATTAAATAAAGAAACAAATAGATGGCCTTGCATATTAACACCCACAAGGTGGCACCAAACTCGAGGTATCATGACTGATGTAATGATCTATATAAATGAATAAATAATCAAATAAGGAGATCACCCACAATCTGATTTGAAACATGACTTATGGTCCATAATACCATTGTTGGTTTAAATAATTTAATTACATAAGTAGGTGATCTGGCATACTTATTCCACAAGGTAGAACAAAACTCCAGTAATGACCATATTTTATAGTTAAATATGTATAACATCTGATGATGTGGTGGTCTGGCACATTTGACTCCCACAAGGAGGCTCCAAATTCCAGTGGTCACTGAGTAAATAATGATAAATTTTGATAACTAAATGATTAAATAATTAAATAAATTGATGGTGTTTTACACTTGACTCCTACAAGTTAGGGCAAAACTGAAGAGATCATTGATCATTTAATCATAGATGTGAACAATAAACTGAATGAATAATGAGATAATGTCTCATAATTTACCCCTGGGGAGATAACAAAATGATATAATCATTTATTTAAATAACTAAATAATGAAATGACATACCGCAATTAACTCTAACAGGGTGGATCCAGACTCCACTCTTCCCGAGTAGATAAGGACAGATTTGAGTAAAGAAATAATCAGATGGTTAGTTGGTCTGTCACCATTGACTCCCACAAGGTGGCGCCAAACTTCATTGATCACACATTATGTAGTGATTAAATTATGTAGTATTTAAATGATTAAATATTTAAATAGTTGAAATGTTTTGCATCATAAATTCCTGGGAGTTCATGCCAGACCTGATGAAAGATGCTTTCATCGCAAATTTTTAAAATTCAATAATTTAATAATCAGATAATCAGACTTCCTTGCCTGATGTACTTTGTTGGGATGATATCATCTCAAGCCACTGAGTCTCTGCTCTGGTGCAACAGTCGAGATATGATGATGGTACCGTACCTGGGGTAGCAGTAGTGGCAACAATGTTGGTTTCAGCTGCAAAAATGGCAACAGCAGGGGCTTCACCAGCTGAGCTGAGAGAGAGCAGCTCATCCATTTTCTGGTACATCATCCCTGGCAAGGCCTCTTGTGCCATTGCTTCTCCTTCTAATAGTAGAGCACAACAAATGCCAGGATTTGGAGGAAGAGCAGGGAGGCAAACACCTCGACCACTATGCATACCTTTGTGGAGTCTTGTAGTTCTCGGTGGGCACCATGGAATCTTCTGGACTCAGCCTTCCAAGATCCCTAGCTCTCTGGGTGAGGCACATGGCACTCAGAGTCTACAGTATTCATGGCTGCAACTTCCAAATCCCTAACTTCGACCATGACAGATAATTGCACCCTAACCATAATCAATGATGACATCATCATTGAAATAATTAAATATGTCAGTAATTGATAACATCACAATAAATAAATAGGTGATGAGGCATTTAACTCTCAGGGAAGAGTGGCCAGACTTCAGTCATTAAAGATGACATCATCATCGATTTAAACAATATATCAAAAAATGTGATGATATTGCATACTTAACTCCCCAAGATGGAGCTTGACTGGACTCTTCATGAAATCAAGGATGATTTATTTAAATAATTATACAATATATAGATGATCTTGCATATTAACTCCTATCATCAATTTAAATAATTTAATTATGTAATTAGATGATCTGTCATACTTGATCCCACAAGGTGGCAACAAACTCCAAGTATGAAAGATGACATAATCATTGTTTTATATAACCAAATAATCAAATAACAAGTTGATATCACATCATCCACTTCCCCAAGTTGGCTCCAAACCACACTCATGAACAATGTTGTCATCATTGATTTAAATAATTTAATTACATAATTAAATAATTAGATGGTCTTACATACTTGACTCCCACAATGTGGGAGTCCCACTGATCATAGATTATCTAAAGTCCTATTTTAATAATTAAAATTTACATAATCCGATGATGAGATGGTCTGCCCTACTGGATACTGACAAGTTGTCTCTTATTTGACTTCCAGAAGATTGTGCCAAACTCCACGGATCACCAATAATTTAATCACAGAGTAGTAAAATGTGTAAATGATTAAATGTTATTGTGTATCCAGGGTTTGAGAAGGTATCAAATAGTTGATGTTGGTCAGCTGCCTCATTAGAAGTGAACTGCTATCAAATTTTCCCTCAGTCTAGTTTAGCCAATGGATTAACACCTTCCTGAAGGAATCTAACAATGAAAAACTCACCCTTTTTTTGAATAATTGTGAGTCTTTTTATCTTCTTAATCCACAATTTTACTTCTTAGGGAAGATGATATTCATCAATAAATGCCTTTGAACTGTTTCTCCACAGACTATATTCCCTGATATTAGATAATCTGGAATTGGGTAATAGGTGTAGGTCAACTTCCAGTGATTTGGTGATGACTTGATTATGAGAATCCAGTTCCACAAATGCTGTCATTAATGATAAAAATACATCTAAGCTGCTCTGTGGTTCTCTGTCCATGATACCAGAATATAGAATTCTAGCAGTGTTTCCAGGCAACATTTTATGATCCAACATTCTGTCACATTCTAGTATACCTCTCACATGCTACTATAAGCTCACACACTAATGAACTAATCTTATAGCCCCACTATGTTCCTATAGTGATATACACATGAAAATGAAAGCATCATTTTGCCATTCAACTACATTGATGGACTATTTAATCATATTTCCTATGCTCCAATTTTCATATTTCCAGAATGGAGACAATACCATTAATGGCCTCTATCTCAATCCTTTTATATTTACTGAAATAAAAATAAGTTTCTATTTATTTACTTACCTTTAGAACAGCTAGACAACATGGTATAGGTGCAAGTATGGGGAGAAAGTAGGTGATTGAATAATTGTAGCAATGAAGAAAGGCACAAAGTGAAATAAATACACACAAACATATTGGACCCAAAAATGACAGTCATGCTAACCAACTGCCATGTTCACAGAGCTTCCATGCAACAAGAATAGCTTACTCTCAACTCCTAGACAGTTACTGTAAAAAGTCAGGAGGGTCTCCTAAAGATGAATTTGCCCACAGACAGCAGGAATAAGTCTAGGAAATAAAAGATTCATAATCCCAAGAGGTAGGATGGGTATTTTTTTTATATTTAAGCACTATGGAGGTCTTTCATTATTTAGGGGGAATATGAGAAAAAAAATTTTAACCTTAAATATTTTACATTGATATGGGCTTTGGTATATTGATACAAGTGCAAAGTTGATTTGTTGTACTGCATATATGCTTCTACTCCTGTTTAAGGTATTGCAGTTATGCAGCTTATTTTAAAATGAATGTATTTTTAAAAATGCAGGTTACTAGTTAGTCATCTATAATAATCAAACATGTAGTCATACTAGGTAAGTTTTCAAGGTTAAACAGATATATTTAGATTGGTAGATGATCTACAAACACTTTGAATACCTACAGAATATGGCATTTAGGATGTTTAATAACCTAAGTCTTTTCATGACAGTGAGACATGTATGCTCCAATCAGTACCAATTTTCTACATAAAAGGATGATGGGCATATAAGAACATCTATCCAGGACCTTCTGGTCTTGAGGGATTCCATGGAGAAATCAGGCATAATTTTGATAGGGTTCCCAGTTTTTTTATTTCCAGTATTCCATCAGTTTGTGTTTCTTTATTGTGCATACTTCAGATTTCAGGTCTGTAGCTGTTTGAATCGTTTTCTTCATCTATTTGATTGTTTTTTGTTGGCATTATTTACTTTCTTTAAGAAAATTTGTTCATTTCTTGCATTTTTTGCTTGTATTTTATTCTATTTCTTCCAGTATTTTTTTTAATTTTTCTTCCATTTCTTTAAGATATTTTCACATATCCTGTTTGATGGCCTTTATCATTTTTATGAAGTTATTTTTTAACTCATTCTATTATAGTTCATCTGCTTTTTGTTTCCAGGTGTTATTGGGTTAGATTTTCTACATTCAGTTGGTGTCGTGCTTGTCCTTCTATTGTTTGGAATTTTCTTGTATTGCCATTTTCCCATCGCTCCTTTCAGTTGTTGAATATGGAGTTTCTCTCTCTCTACCCAAGTCACCCAGTGGGCATAGGTGGGCCAGTGTTTCAAAGTCTGTAACTCTGGATGATATAAGCTTCCTTGGAAGTCTTTTGTCTAACGGAGGGCCGTATATGGGGTCTGAAGATCAGGCAAGTGAGGCATTAGGGTTATGCTGCATGGATAGGCGGCTCCTTTGTGCTCAGAGCAGAACCAGCAACATACTGGCATGTGGAGGAGTTGTTGAAAATGCACCCTGGCCCAATCATGATGTACTTTTTCAAGACTGAATAAATTTCATGCAGTCTGTGTGGTCTTCTTCTTATAAAGTTTCCTGTATTTCTTAATCCTGTGTCCTTGTAGTAAAGTTTAAGACTCCCAAGATATAGCTCCTAAAGATATCCAGTATGGCTGTTTGGCTATTTTGAATTAGACTGTTTTTCATAAATATTAATCAATGTATCACCAGTGTCACAATATTTCTTCTTCCACATCCTGACATTCTCCACCTCCTGGTATGGTCCAGTTAAGAAAATGCTGTTTCCCACAATCCTCAAATTACTCTCAGATGTGGAACTTAATTTATTCTCTGTAGACACCCATCTACCTGTGTCCAGGTCTAGAAACACAGGGGAATCAGAGCTCTCTGAAGTGATTAAAATAGACAGAGGACAGGCCACCTAGACACTTAGGGGATATAAGTCATTCTTGATTGTCACACAAGGATGCCTATAGCACATATCCAGCCCTATTTTTCTTATGTATATCCCACAACATTCCATGTGTCCTCAGAGGAAACCCCCAAGACACCTTCACCTTATATCAATGGAACAGGAAAAGGTGTTTCCATACACAGAATGTTTTGCCCACCAGCCTGCATGCTACATGACCATGACACAAAAATCACCTAAAACCAAACACACAGGTCTTCACCCCACATCTCATTTTCTCTATCTATGTATATATCCAGTTTCACAGTTACCTCTTCCTCTATTTGTGTATCCCTCTATCCCTGGCTCCTAATTACACTTACATCCATGGCATCCAGTGAAATTATGTCTATCTGTATTCAGATGATTATCCATATTCAGTAGAGAAATAACTTTTCTGTTCTCAACAGAGTGTTGTTCTCCCATGAACAAGGAAAGTATACAGGGGTCATCCTCCACACTGATGAGATCCTCCACAATGGCTCAAAGAAGAAGACCACCTGCCTCTTGGAGTCAACCTGGTGTATTCTCTTGTAACTCTGCCTTTCCACCAGATTCCCAGATTCCAGTGTTCTGAGGCTACTAAGAGTGTGCTCAGTGGGCTATACATGGGAGACCTGTGAGGTACTCTGCCACTGAGCAATAGTAATTAGGGTACCGCCAACTTTTATAAGATTTACACAAAATGTACTCACCCACCAGGGTACAACTCCAGACTTTGCATACACACACACACACACACACACACACACACACACACACACACACAGGACAATTCACAGCCAACTCTGTGGACACCTGAGCATGAGCTGAAGCATGGAACACTGGAAGACATTTTATAAATGCTAACTACTAAGTCCATATAAACCCTTAGCAGACCACCACAATAGTACACACTAATATACTAACATGGAACATTAATGTTTCCACTTAAGGATGTGGTCCTGTGTGACACTATTTGGTCTACAACACTGAAACACAGAGAAGTCAAGATAAACTCTGGCAGTAATGCTGCCTATACAAATGATTATCTCCTCTTCTTCACATTCATTTGGATCTTGATTTTCCTTTTTACTATTTATTTCTTTCATATCTGAGCACTCTTCTGAATTTTTTGACTCTTCTGCCTTACTGACTCTCATATTTGACTTTTCACCCTCTGAATGCTGTACAGGTTGCTGAACCTGCAGTACAGAGTGAGAAAAGACACTTTCTCTAGCAGGTTAGCATAAAGTTAGCATAAAGCAGAGTGTTGGTGCCTTCTAGAAAGGAGCAATCAAAAACTATGATAATGACACATAAAGTTCAGGAGAGAGGATCCACATAGTGCATAGCTTTTTTAAAAATATACATCAATAGTAGTATGTCAATTTTGGCAGCTCTAGATCTGACTGTACCTGTGATCTGTGATCTGTGTTCTGCCTTCACACACAAGATAGAATAATGCTGGGCAAGATATGAAGAACAGTCACACCCAAGCCCCTCTGAGCCTTGGAATGGGCTGTCCAGGTAGCTGCAGATACTACATAGGAGGCTAGACTAGTCACTGAATGATGACACATGGCAATGAAGGCAATAAGAGCTGGTGTCAAGGTCCCACAACACAGTGTCATCTCACATCTCAGGCCCTGCTGTCCAGATGGAGCCACTATGCAGCTATGCTGTACGCATCCATGTATGAACTAATTTTTCTTTACTGGCACTCTAGCCTAATGTCTTTTGCAGGTTTTCCAGGGGATTTTCTACAAAACTATGCAATATATTATTGTCTGCTTTGATGAGTGATGCTCAGACCCTTTTCCTTGTGGTGGTTCTACCTCTCTCTCTCTCTCTCTCTCTCTCTCTCTCTCTCTCTCTCTCTCTCTCTCTCTCTCTCTCTCATAATTCCCAGTTCTGAGATCAGGCTTTAAAATGAATATGGCTATGGATATATATATATATATGTTGTATAATTTTCACTGTGAACTTGATTAGATTCAGAAAAGCCCAAGAGATTAGCAAAGGTCACCTGTGTATGCATATACAAAGGTTTGTCCAGAGACAATGAGATTTTAAAGACTTGGGCCTAGTCAATGCATGAATCCCTTGATGTATTCATAAAGTGAAGGCATTATTGGGAGGTAGTAAAAAGATAGTATGGAGCTTCGTTGCAATTAGTCAGTAACTGGGATTTACCTGAAACTAGATGTTGACCTGACTCCTTTATGTTCCCTCCTTTTTTTTTTCTCCTTACTGTCCAATAAAAACTGAAAAGGACTCTCTGGAATATACTCCGGTCTCTCTTCAGCCCCAGTTTACAGCAAATGCAAGCCTGCACTTAGCAATATCAAACTGTGAGCCCCAAAGAATAACATGACATCCCATAGTTTCCCTGGCTCTTGTTGATTCTCTGCCAACTCCCTTCTGCACACTTTACTTAGCTGTCTTTCTCCTCCCTACCCCACTACCCTCAGCAGTCTTGACCATACTTTCCTGCATTCCCTCTCATTGAGGACTCCTTATCTTAGAAAATGGTCTCAAAACAGATATTAGGAGCATAACCTAGACACATTCTATTCTCCCTGCCCCATCGTGCACACTTCTCTTTAATGTTCCTATCATCCATTTGAGAACCAAGCTCTGCTTTCCTGCAGATGGTAGATGGCTTTGGGAACTGTGGCAAGATGACTCAGATCTGTCTGGGTCCCAGTTCTCATTTATAGTAGGATGAAGATTATGCTAGGCACTACCTCCTCTTGGGCAGGGATAATTGTCTGCCCTACCACATCTGCACATCTCAACCAGCCCTAGGACATGACTCCACATATTGGATGTTTGTTGAAAGAATAACAACTTTAGTACAGCAAACATGTATCTAAAGGCTGTCCTTAACATCTCCAACATGCCCTCACAAGGGTAAGCAGAGTCAATAGTGCAATCGTCTACTGTTAGTGAGTGTGATACAGTACATGAATATAGGACTTTGAAGTATGTGGGTTGCACCAGACAGATAACTTGGGAAGAACTTATCTCAGGCTTGTTTGTAGTAAGCTAAAGCTAGTGATCGATGTTCACAGTGGTAAACTTTGTGTGAGCAACTTCAGAGGAAAAAAATACTGGACTTATGACTCCCCTTAACAGTACCATCATATGATAGACAAAAGGAGGGCTCTTTTGTGCAGAGGACTGCCAATACTTGCTTCATAAGATAAGTGTGGGGACACACAGAAATGCAGATTGTTGATTTTTATTTCTCAACAGGACATTAAACAGCTTACAGGGTGCTTATCACAGTAAAAACAATATGACTACAGAATTATTGGTATCTGTAACCGTAGTGCTGTGAGGATGGTTCAAAGAAAATAAGAACAATGCTTTATAGTTTGGAATTTAGTAAGGAATGTAGCTTGTAAGGAATGCAGCAAGAGTGATGTGTATAGAATTCTTGGAACATATGAAGAAGGATGCCAATGAACTGTTGAAAACAACAACAATGGAGACAATACTTACTGCAATAAGAGGTTAAGAAAGGTTCTAGACACACTAAGAAAAATGCTTATAGAGTAAAAACAGTACAATCAGTGTTACAATCGAGACACATACAAAGAGCAATGCTAACTTTGACACAGGGTAGGAGAACCATTTCCAAACAAATTCTTGACATGTAAAAAGAAAAAAGATGCTTAACTTTTACTGCTGAAAATTTTTCTTTTTGATGATTAGTATTTCACATTTTGCTCATAATTCTGATGCCCATCTTGTTCTTCAAATCACGGGCTTATTTCTCCGGTCTTGGACAGAGACAAGAAAAAAAAAAAGGAAGCAAGTGTCAGTGAGATCAGACTGCTCATTCAGTGTTCAGCTTCCCCTCCTTTACTGCAAAGCATGCATGCCCTCCTTCTACACAACCTTGGAGTCTCTGCTTTCCAAGCCAAGCCTCTGATCTAAAGCACAGTGACTGTCTGTCTCACTTGGCCTCTGAATTATTAGGTCAGAGAAAGGTGTGGCCTGCTCGTTAAGAGCTGCCCTGGGATTTGGAATCCTGCAACATTCTGGGTAGGAAAGGTTTCTATTATAGTTGAGAGGGAGTAGAGAAAGCATGGGATATTGCATCCAGCTGTTATGTTGAATCCCAAAGGACCAGATGTGGATGATTGGCAGGTCCCAGTAACCATGAGGAATCCACTATTATATGAGGACAGTGTTTGTCACAGGGTGTGCAAAGTGTGTCAAAGGGTCACTTACAGGTCCAGCCTTCCTCTTCTTCATCTTCATCCTCTTCTTCTGGGTCACTGATTTCTTCATATATAACTGGCTTCTTTCTTTCCCTTAACCTGTGGCTCCATATGCTCAGCTTCCCTTCATCGCATCCTGAGATAGGGAAGGGTTAGTATATAAGGGCAGGTGGAGAGAGGGTTTCAGGGTCTTGCTTTGTCAGAAAAGTATAGCTTGGGCCTCACATGTGCCCTTGGGCTTTTTTCAAGCATGAGTTTTTAACATCTTCTGGCACAGACAGACTGAGATAGCAGGTTGTCACCAATTTGGACCAAAGACCACTTCAGTTAGGGCCACCGCCTGTGACCTGTTTTATCCAGGATGTACCTATGGGTGCATATTATAGATCCAGCACTGACTGAAGTGAGACACTTTACTAGTTATCATGTGGGACAGAATACATGAGGAATGGTTGATTTAGCTTAGTGGTGCTATAATTTTTCCAATATAAGGAAACTATTTAATGTAAAAACAGAAGCAACAAAGCAGCAACAACAAAACACCTTGAAAATACCAAGTTCCAAATTTCTGAATCTATTATAGTCATGGTGGGAGCCCATGGAGGCTGACCTGCTTAACTGTAGAGTCACAGGTCTGTGGACAGTATTTGTTTTTTAGAGCTGAGAAGCAAGAAAGGAGAGCAAAGGAACATATTTGCCCATGTTGTTGATGATTACATTTGTTAATCAAATGCACAAGGTCTGTGCAATTGAAGTTCACATGGAGGCTCAAGCCTGTAATCCCAGCATTCAGGAAGCTAAGGCAAGGGAGCTGCCATAAGTCTGAGGCCAGCTGGGGCCTATGACATGAGAACTAATCTTAAGTATTCCATGCTATTTTCTCTGTTCCCCTTTAACCTATATTCTATCTCTTACCTGAGCAGTGAGAAATGTTTATTTATTCATTTGTCTGTGCATATGTGCATGTAGAGTAGGAAAACAACTGTTCTTTGCTAGTCATGGTCTTTTTGCCTCTAAATCCTGCTACCTGGAATAATGAGGCACAGTGTTTCTTTGAGTTTAGGGATTAAACACCAGCATGGAAATAATATAGACTGTGTTTCTAAACACACAAGCAGGCAACTACTTTCCAGGCTGCTCACACAGAATAAATTCAGTTGGGAGTAAAACTGTATTTCTTTAATATATTTTAACATAATAATGGGCACTATTTTTATTAGATTTGAGTATGCAATTATGATGCTGTTCCTGAAGATTTAGATAGATCTATTGTTTAAAATTATAATTATACCATGATTCATGAGGAGTACATACAGGAAATACATAGCTTCAAAAAAGAAATATGTCAAGTATACAGATACTAATGGAAACCACACTGAGAAGCTCAATATTATCCCTCAAAGTGCTTTATATCTCTCTGATGTCTTTAAACAAACCAGTCACCACTAAAGCTGTCCTTTCACTTCTC
Organism: Cricetiscus sungorus; assembly: GCA_030556225.1. Classification (NCBI taxonomy): domain Eukaryota; kingdom Metazoa; phylum Chordata; class Mammalia; order Rodentia; family Cricetidae; genus Cricetiscus; species Cricetiscus sungorus. The sequence goes on along the minus strand of JANBXA010000609.1, from coordinate 21,444,945 downwards.
ACCACCCTCCCCCTCCTTCCAGTTTCACTCAAGCATCTATAATTTATAGTTTACTTACAGCCAATAAAAATACATTTTCTCCTTTTGCACATTTTAGAACTTTATGTGGTGCCCAAGTGTGTAACTTTTCAACACCATTCTTCCCTCAGCTCTTGCCTAAGGAATGGAAGATTTGACTTTGACCTTCTCTGGCACTTTAACTGAAATGTTTTTGTGAACAAAGCACCTCCATATCTACTCACCTTGACCCTCATGGCCACAACGTTCATCAGTATCACTGAGCACAGATTTTGTGGCCTTTTCCTTGGATTCCATGAAATCTGGGAGATGGGCTCTGAGGCCTAGAAAGAAGCAAAATGTTTCTTCCTTATCAGACAACTGAAAAGAGGAATGTGGGGGGAGGGTGTGGGTGCTGGCACAGGGATGATGGCAGACAATAAGGTCCACCAGAACAAAGGCCTGCAGGAGAGAGAAGTGAAGGCTACAGGGATAAGTGCTATGGTGACTGGTCTCTGTTCCCAGCCCTGCACAGAATGGAAAAGAGGAGAATGTTCAGCAGTTGCCTTGACATTTCTCTTGAATAAAGAACATGACAAGAGACTGAGAAGAAGCTATAGCACGTATTGGGATGGGAGGACACTCAGGCTTGTCTGAACCCAGAACTTCCTCTTACCTAGACGTGTCATGGTAGTATAGTTTCTTTTCATATACACATAGGTGATTTTCTCTGAATGGCTCAGCTTTGCCCACTCTTCCTTAGAGAAGTATTTGGAAATATCCTCAAAGGCCTAGAAAAGAAGGAAAAATTCAAACTGGTAGCTAATCTGCTGTGCATGTATGCACTCAGTCAAGACTATGTCCTTGGCTCCTAGACCTCTGTGATACACGTGGGAAGTGGGGAAAACCCCTAATGAATGATTTGTGAACAGAGTGAAGCTATGGACACACATCCAGCCTGTTCCTTAGCATGCAATAGAGATTTGTTGGTGCTTGGTTGTTCTCCTTCAGCCTTCAAGAAGGGTATGAGAGTTGCCAAATTAGTATAGCACAAGATCACAGACCTGCTGACTTCAGAGATGCTGAGGAAAGATTCTTTGACTTTGGGTTTCCCACTATAACCTTGCTACTTTTGCCCAGTGCTTCTGCAGTCACCTACTGAGAAATTTAATTCTTCAGGCCACTCCTCTGCCCCATGAAGGTTACTTCACCTTACAAGTCTTCTCTGGCTTGTGCTCAGTTTTCCTGAGGTTCACTGAACAAGACTTTCTTCTATTCATGGCAGTGGCGGTGCGATCTTGAAGGAAAGCTTGAATATCTCCAGCCTGTGGAGAAGGACAGCATGAGCCAATCACCTGAAATTAAAATCTATTGTTTTCCATTATGGTTTGTCTACCTCCAAGGAATTATATGGAGGGAAGTCAGTGGGTAGACATATCTGTGTTAGGAATGAAAGGGTTTCTGTAACATGACTGAAGTCACATTGAGTCTCTGAGAGCAGGTCAGATACTACTGTTCCTAGGTCTCTGGGGTATGTCTTGAACTGAAGGACATACAGAAAGTTCTTGGTGGATGAGTCAGGCAGAGAGGATGGTCACTTCACATTTCACTGAGAAGTGGCAGGTAAAAATGTTGATTTCATTGGCAGTCAAACAATGCTCACTAGAGATTGGGGAAGAGGGATAATAAGTACCAAATGCCATTAGAGAGGATTAATGAGTAAGTGAGATGAGCACAATTTACAACTGATCACTTTATGAAGTGATGATTCAGAAGCCTGCAAGCACAAACTTGGTAAATGTTAAGGACAGGAAATGTTAGTTTCCTGATTTGATGAAAAAGTATTATATACATATCTTGATTTTTCACACTATTTTCCATATACATGCAGCCATATTATATGTTCAGGAAACAACAGAGAAAATTAGAAAACAAATACTTCTTAGGGCTTGGTGATGCAGGTGAATGGAGAGTTCAAGATCAGCCTGGTTATATAAGTGAGAAATGTCACAAACATGAAACATCAAGCAAAAAAATAAATAAATAAATAAGAAAGAAGCATTTTTTACGAGGCAATGAAGTAAATGTGCTTTATACTTTTAGAGGTTCAAACTTAACTTTCTAAAGCCAAAAATAAAAATAATTACTTTTTATTGTTAATTCTTTTATAGTTAAAATGTACTTTCATGGTGGAATTTTTCTCTCCAGGCATTTTAACCTTCCATTTATTTTTTAAAAATGTACATAAGGGTGTATGTTGCACACACAGGTGCATGTGTGTGCATATGTGTATGGAGGCCAGGGTTCAATCTCAGATGACACACCTCAGAAGCCATTATTTTGTTGTTGTTGTTTTGTTTTGTTTTGTTTTTTAAGACAATGTCTCTCCCTGGGACTTAGGACTTGCTGACCAGGGAGCTTCAGAAAGTCAGCTGTCTCCTCTCCTCCAGAGAATTTATGACAAGTGCCTGCCCTCTTTCCCAGACTTGGGCTTCGACCTGAGTGCTGGGAATGTAACTCAGGTCCTCATACTGGCAGGACAAGCTCTTTATCAATTGAGCAATTTCTTCAAGCCACTCAACATCTTAATACACACACACACACACACACACACACACACACACACACACACACACACACACACACACCTGCACCCATATTTTTGTATGCATTGATATTTCATTCTTTCTGGGGGGGATAAATTTACCTTTATTAAATATTTGCAGGCAGGAAAGTCTTGGCATCAGAGAATGGCTTACTTTTGTAATATGAAGGCCCTAAGTGCAGTTAGCCTATAAATCACTCCCAGCCAGACACTTGTCACTATGGCTGTGCAATAAGATTTTTGTTCTGCTGTTTTCTTCATGCATGTCTTTAGATTCCATGTCATAGGTTTGCTTTAGAATACTGTTTTTCCTTTAGAATAAGCCAATGAGGAGGAGAGATCAAAAGGAAGTTAATTCTATAGCAACAAAAGAAGAACCTTACTTGAAACTGTATAATAAGGTTTGTCTTTCTCAAGGTTTTTGGTACTTAAGTTCAAGACATTTTCACAGAATGTATTGCTCTCTCCTCAGGGTTAAAGTGAAACTTCCCATTCAGATAACAAAGAAGATGGTATTTGTTTTTCATGAAAACAAAGAAGTAGGACTAGTAAACTTTTATCTACTAGTGGTTTTCCCTTAGGCACTGAGGCTGTTACCATAGGGAAGGGTTGAGAGAGGATTGCAGACTTCATAAGCATTCTTCAGTACCTACTTCATATTTATAGCAAGTCTGGTAATTAGATCTTTCCATGCTCTCCTCTTCTCTGTGATGTATGTTGGGGTGAGTGGCTATAGGAGGGATTCTGGCTGTTGTCTAAAGAAGTTCTGACACAAGGCCTCAGTGTTACATATCACGTACATCCCACAGTCATAGCTGTTTTGTTGAGCTGGGGCTTTCTCTTTCAAAAAGACAAGTTTGTCTCCTTTGTTTCCTAGGAAAGCCTTCAGTTTCTCTGTTACCTGCTTTGCATGAACTGAATTGCTTCTGCTATGGGAATCATAATGAAAGAAGCTATTTTCATCCTGGAGATAAACCAACAAACTCCAGTGGGTACCCCCAGCTGCCTGGTTAGAATGATCATTGATGGCTAAAAATATAACTCTCTTGTGGGCAAAATACAGGGGTTCAAGAAACATGGCAATCTCTGCAGGGCTGCTGGTACACTTAATGAATTGGGTAACTTCAGGGCTGATGAAGCAGACATGGTTCGAGCAATCATGAAACTGACTATTGGCAAAGTATTTGAAGGCAAACCCAATAATATGATCATTGAGCCAGCTTGGAAAGTCCAATAGTGAGACATCCAACTGTCCAAGTAGACCATTCATATAACTCAAGACTATAGGATCCATCTTGTGTTGCACAGGGTTTCTCAGAAACCCCAGAAGCTATTCCTCAGGCCTCACCAACCCAACCAGCCTTCAGGAATCTTTGTAATAGACCTGATATTTCATTTTATGTATGTGTGTCAGTACATGTGTAGGTTCTTGGTTTTGCCCTTGAGCCTGGATCTTGCTACTATGCCTTTGCTGGCCCCAACTCCTGAATTCAAGATACTTTCTCTCTCAGTGCTGAATGGATTAAACTTACAGACTTATTGCTTTTGTGTCCCTCTGGTATGTAGTTTTGAATGTGATACTCAAGGGAACACAGTGATATGAGCTCTAGAAAAAATGGAATTTGGTTCACAAGGGAAGGAATTGTGTGAATTTAGGGTCTATTATTGGGTTAATCCAGAAATTATCTGAATAAAAACACGTAGAATCTGTGAGGTAACAGGACCAGACATGACTCACAACAAGTAAACATAGATCCTTTCAAATTTGGGCACCCAAGGCTGGCTTTGGAGACCAAGACACTTGGCACTTCATCCTGTCTGATGTAATAAAGCAACCCCTCGAGCAGAGGCCATTTTCTCATCTAGCAATGAGGAAAATTAGGAGCATGTGGCTGATTTAGGGATCTCTTGCACTGGGAGTAGTTTTGTTTCCCTCAGAAACAGTGACATAGTACTCTCAGAGACCTAAAATAGCAGTTTTGTCTGGGCTTGAGGTAACATTTGGTCCACTTTCATAACTAAAGATACCCAGGATAATAGAAAGCACGAGGAAGTAACAAGCACTTGTTTTGTTTACAACGTCCTCCTACTTTGCTTTCTTTTTTGTTCTGGGCCAGGTAATAGAGTTCAGGGCCTCACACATCCTAAACAAGTGCTATACTGAAGAACTGCACCACAGACATGTCCTGTTTTCTATCTACCCTGGTTTAACTTGTTCAAAACCTCAGTTCAAGAGAACCTACCTCAGATAAGCCACTGCAAAGCTTTCACACAAAATGTGGCCGTAATTCCACTATAGACTGATGATCAGCCAATCAGGGCAGGAAGTGAATATGAACTAAC